>WOVY01003663.1:115000-167940 GCA_013436015.1 Rhipicephalus annulatus | reverse complement strand
CCCCTCAGTGCTAGCTCATTGATTGGCTTCTTGCGTATCAGTTTCGTCGTTCCTCTTCCAAGTCTAGGCGCATTCGAGCCCGTACCATTCTATGGTCACTGCATCGTACCTTGCCAACTACTTCCACAATCCTGCACCTTCCTGGGTGAGCATCATTATAAAGTTCTTTTGTTCTTATTTTCGCCATTAGGGCTCCTCCAGGTCCACTTGCGGTTTCTCGTTTTCGGTAGAAGGTATTCAAAATCCGCAATGATTGCGTTCTGCGAATTCTACTAGTAGCTCTCCTCTGGCGTTTCTAGTGCCGATGCCATAATCTCCTACTGCCTGGTCTCCAGCCTGCTTCTTCCCTACCTTTGCATTAAAGTCCCCAATCCTATAGTAATACTGTGTTTTTACCTTACTCTTGCCGATTCCATGTCTTCATAGAAGCTTTCAACTGAAGCGTCATCATGGCTGGATGTAGGCGCGTAAGCCTGTACTACCTTCATCTGTATCTTTTAATTCAGTTTAATTACAATACCTACCACCCTTTATTAATGCTATAGTATTCCTCTATGTTGCCAGCTATGTTTCTGTGAATTAGGAACCCCACTCCCAGTTCTCTTCTGTCTGCCAAGCCCCGATAGCAAAGGACGTGCCCATTCTGTAGCACAGTATAGGCCTCATCTTTCCTCCTAACCTCACTGAGCCCTATTATATCCCATTTATACACCCTCTAGCTCCTCGAATAGTACAGCTAGACTTCCCTCACTAGATAAGGGTTCTAGCGTTAAACGTTGCCAAGTTCAGGTTCCAAAGGCGGCCTGTAGTCCAGAGATTCTTAGCCACCCTCTGGCGTGCGTTGCAGATCTGACCGCCGCCATGGTCAGTTGCTTCGCAGCTGCTGGGAACTGAGGGGCATGAGTTATTTGACGTATGCATTGTTGCGACGCGCGCCTCCGACGACGTTACGAAGGGCGCCTCGAAATGTCACCGCTGCAACCACTGTTGCGAACGACGGCGACGCCAACACGGTCCCGAAGGCGTCACTGCTTCGAACTACGCAGGGAAGGTCACCAGCCGTTTGGTAGCGTAGGTTTCTCAGCTCGCGACTGCTTCTACGCAGAGCTGATAAGACGAGCGGACGAGACGACGGTGAGTTAAACAAGGTTTATGTACAGCATATATACAGAGGCGTTACAATTCGGCACTGGGGCCGACAGAGACTCGAAGAGCCGAGCTCTCCTCTCTAACACATAGGTCTGCTCTCAAACGGGTCTGCTCTGACACACATGTCAGCTCTCCGACAGGTCTCCTCCTCGCAACGCGCCGCAGGGCTTCTTTTATATCCACCGGGTCCAACCCAAATGTCCAACCAGAAGCGCCGCTGGTCGTCAGGACAGACTCCTCCAATGGGGTCGCCGCTGGGCCGCGTCATTCTTTCTCACCGAATCTGGAGAGGCTGCGCTGCAGGTGGCTGCACCCAAGGACGAGTGACGTCGCCGCGCATTGCGTCAGACCCCCAGACATGAAGACGCCCGTTGTTTACTCGACGGGCTCGCTTGCTGGGGTGACTCACTGCACGTGCACGCCAGAAAGGAGCCGTCCGCCTGTCGACGCCGTTGAGTTGTTCGGGTCAGGCGGGCTGGCCTTGACCAAAGCCACCTAGAACAGGTTAAGGCCTGCGCACTTCCTCCGTGACGTGACGCACCTTGCCCGAGTGGGCCACGCCTCGCGAAAAAGTTTGTCTGCTAGCCGTCCAGGCTCTGCTCACTTCCATGCACTAGATGTGTGTGGGGTTGCCTTTCAGAAGTCGCAGAGTGCTAATCACATATATGTACTTTTCTTCCAAGCGTGCAGATATAAATTTGACGGCAAGTTATGTCAAACTAAGACATGCTAAAAGAAGCTTTGATTATTGTGCCCGAAAGCCGTAGCGTTAGAAGTGTGCCAGATTATGGTATGGCGCATTTCGATTTTTTTAATAAAAAGAAATAAACTACGATCCAATATATTTCATGGAGACTACATCATTTATTTATTCTGACGTGAATCTTCAAGACGTTGAAGGCAGCTTAATTGAGCGTTTTCATTTTCCTCTTCAGTGTTGCGCCCTTCTTTGCCGCCGTTAACTTGTCGGTTTTCATTTAGACGTAGTTTTTCAGTAAGGTGTTGGTGGCTGCCCACAAGATGTTGTGAAGCACTGTTTCTGGATGGTGTCCTTTGCAACAAATGTCCAAATCTTTATTGTCAATTAAAAGGTGCTTCACCACACTGAGAAGAAGCTGCCTTTGGTGCCGTGCTGCATGAAACCGGGCGGTGTTCTCATTCGAGGTCAGCTTTTCTAGCACGATTTGTGTGTGCAGAACAGCACTTATTACTACTGGTTGGGGAAATTTTAGGGCCCCTCTTGTGAGGCCTTCGATTAGCATATCATCAACCATTGGTATATCCCTATCTTGTCTCGTGATGTTGGCCGCACAATCTTCACAGGGAATTTTCCTGAGAGCGGCGTGGGCGCAGTAACCTGCAATATACACTATTGCAGGCAAGGTTTCCTTTTTTGATTTCACGTCCTCTTCAGTCAACTTGATGCCATATTCTTCTATCACCTTGGCTGCATCAAACACAATACTGCTAGGTTGGGACAGTTCTTTCATATCTGGAAAAACCAGCGAGTTCTGAAGCCTCAGTTTTGCTTCTGATTCAAATATTTGTTGGACGGAAATATGGTAGTTGGATCCACATATCCGACGGTAACGACCAAACCTCTCCTCGAGGCTGTCTGTCTGAAACTTTGCAAGCAAGACATATTCAAAACCTAGCTCCTCCAGGCAATTCCGACTGACTTCGATCAAGGAGTACGACGTGAGACGTAGCGCCGAGTGCGTCTCCGTGGTTAACAGTCCTGCACGGCCAGGGCCAATCTTCAAGTTTTCCCAAGTGTCAAGCCAGTCCACAAATGCATTAATAAACTGCACCTGCATGTCCTCCATACTTCTTACGGGTGCTTGAAGAGGATTTCTTAGGTGCTTGCCTTTCGATGGCGTTTTAGTGTTCACAACGCACCACCACTTGTATATTAATTCAATAAATTCAGCAGTTTCTCGGGCACAACTCAAACCAAGCTTTGCACCATAAGTTTTTAGTGCTTCTGCGATAAGTGGACTGATCACTTTCAGTGCTAGCTTAACGTTTTGTCTTTTCCATGTTAGAGGGGTTCAAAGCCTTATAAGTAAGTCCGTATCCAAGCTTCGAGAGATTGTGTTGCTCGGAAGCGTACAGTTCACGAAGTATCTCAATTGTTGCTTTGTTCACTTGCACCTGTGATGTCGTACTTGAAAATTCGGGATAAAAAATGGAACAGCCTTCATTTTTCTGGTTCAACCAGTTGTTACGGATGCACTTTAATAAATGCACGATACCGACAACAAAAAATAGCGGCCTTGAATTGTCTGCTGGATGTGGGTACACAATGTCTGTCGTGTTGTTTTTTAAAAAAAATGACTTTACTTTTCGGTTCACAGCGTTGTTATCAGTGATAACGGCAATTACTGTAAGTCCCGCTTTTTCAAGACCCAAAATTACTTTTTTCAGGATGTCGTGCAAATGGCTGGCTTCAATGCTGAAAACAGGAAGGATGTGTACCACATCTTTGTGCGCAGAAAGCAATGAATTTGTCATGAACACGTGTGCTGTTTTTTGCCGCTTCAGAGGAATTCGATGTCGTCCCTGTTAATGAGCCACCCTTATACTCAATATATTGCTGGATGTGGATTTCATCTAACATGAGCGTTACGACTCTTTCGTGTGGCTTTAGAAGGCTCACTTTTTTTGTAATGTACTGCAAAAAGCCTTCATCACTTTGTTCGTTTGCAGGACTTGCATTGTACTTGCTGCACAGCCTTAATATTGTGGAAGGATGAGGTAACATTAATTTCCCAGTGTTGCGAACGAATTTGTATGCGTGAGGAGAGATCGTATGAAAAATGCTAGCTAATATAAGAAGATCTGAAGAATATCTCATAGCTCCTCGCTCTTTAAGTAGAAGGCGCAACTGTTCCTTCAGAATTTTGAACGCTTCTACTTTCTCTTCTGGTAGGAGGTCACCATCAGACAGGTCATCAAGAATAGAAAAATAATGTGGAAGCAGGCTTTCAATTTTTTCTTCTTTTTCGCAGACGTCTGAAGCATTGAAATGCTCCACACAAGAATAGCGTACAAGCTCCGAATGTCCTCTAGTTTTTCAGGAATGGGAACATCAGCAATGTGCAGCTTCATCTTTTTCCAGTAGGCAGAAATGAGCAATTCATCGGAAACAACCACAGAACGTTCCACCTCTGGAGGTAGTGTGCTACTCTGAATATGCAGAAACATAACTGCAGCTTCTGTGCTGCTCACTATCCAATAGTCGGACAACTTAGGTAGTGAGAGTTGTGACACGAGATGCTCGAAAGATGCCACTCTATTCTTGCGTTCCTCCTCTTCGTGCGAAACAAGCGACATCTGAATGCCCTTTTGTAGCTGGTCTGCCTCACGGTGCTTTCGTTTTGCGTCAGGCTCCTTGCGAACGGGAGCACAGTCGGATAGATAAGCGGGGCTGTTCGGAAACATTGTCGGCACTGCATCTTCGGTTAGTCGAGTAAGGCTCATCGGAACTTCTATAGTCTTTCCGTTGCTATCCGTGTAAGTGGTGGTAGTCCTCAAATACTCTGCTTTGAAATGAAGTTCGCAGACCTGCGATATGCAAAAGCAAAAAGAATGTTTTAAAATATTTTAGCAACATTTTATATATGTTTTTCTGCCTGATTATATTCTAGAACGTTATAATTAGCAAGAATTGAAATCTAGAGTGACGCTGCTCTGTAATGCACTGCACTATCACAGATCTGCGACACAGAATTAGCTTTATGTGAAGGTTTATCGGTAAAAACTTTAAATGCTTACCTTCGGATCACGCAGAGTGTCGATGTCGACGTCCTTGCGACAAATAGCGCGTTGCCATTTTATCCTGCGGTCGTCTTTAGGGCAGGAGAACAAGCGGACCTTGGGTCCGCCATCATAATTTCCACGACAGTTTGGCACGCAGCAGCGGCCCATCCTGTGAACTTCCTGGTAATTTCACGCGAACAAACTTCACTGCTTGGACTCCAAATAACACAGCCAAGGCCAAAACTTGCACATATCTCCGAGGAACGTCCACCAGCACTATTTTGAAATTCTTGTGCAGCGTAGCACCTCGCTTTGCCAGGGTCGAACAAGTTCTAACAGGCTCGCCCTAACGAAGGGAGTCACTGAGCCTGCATTCCCCAACCGGTCCTCACAATGCCCACTAGTTCGTCGGGCTAGGTGTGCTGACGTCAGACAAGGACACGAAGGGAGTCAAGGGGCCTTGCAAATTCTAGGAGGCGCTGCCTTGACACAGATTGCCTTTTTTTGAGGCACGGACGTTCGCTGTCGACTCGCAGGCATAACAGCACCCCCGCCGCCAGGCAATGCGCCGAAAAGACGAGCTGCTTCCACGGGGCTCGTATGTCAGGCGCGCTCGTTCGCCAGGTCCCTCCAGGTTCGCCTTCAGGGCCATGGGGAGAATGCAGCTTCAGACTCCGTTCCGGGAACACATCCCATCCTTGAGGACGGATCCCAGCTCCACTGGCTTGTCGCCACAACTTGCCGGCCAGCTTCGCTCGTCTCTGACGATCCTTGGTTTCAGCACATGTCGATGGTTCTGCAACTTGTCAAGAACGGATCGACAACAGACAACACACGACACGAGCAAGTGCCCTCCGTCACCCGACAGAACACCAGACAAAGTATAGTACATCATATACCTAGCTACGCGTCTATCGGAATTTCGTTCCCTCTACATCAAGAGGCACATGTGGGACACAAGACTCTTAAAATGAGAACTCAAATTTTTACACGTACAACAACTTAACGAATTAGAATAGAACAAAGTTGGCTCCTTGAGCTCACTCTGCACGAGAGCGCTCAGCTCAGGTCGTGATGAGTTCAAAATTTTGCCCCGAATCGCCAGCGAGAAACCGAAAGGTTGAGAAGGTACTAGCTAGAATGCACTGCTCAATGCACCTGCATTAGCGTTAGGCTTTCCTTTTTTTTAGCGAACGTCAAAGTTGTGCAATTGGAGCATCATGCTCCACCTCAGTAACCGGCCACATTTAGGCGACGATACCTATGCGGTACCAGCAGCTCACACTTGCGACGTTGCACAGGGGAACAACAATACGGCTTGCTACGGATTGACTCCTCACCGCTTAGCTCGATATCGTGTTCGATCACCCTCGTGTTTCCGGGGCGGTCCGAAAACACGTCTCCGAACTCGGAAACAATCCTTCTCAGGTCCTCCCTTTGGACTTCACTTAACCTAGGCTCTAGGTTTACCTGCTCCCAGATTACTTTCGATCCCCCTTCGATTACCTCACTAGAACTCCATTTTTCTGCTCCCTCTTCTTCTGAAGCATTCAACAGCAGATTTACGACCGCTTGACGTTGAACGTATGGTTTCAAAAAATCACTGTGGTAAATTTTGTTCGGCCGCCTTCCTAATTTCACTTCATAATTGGTATCAGAAAGCTTCGATATTACTTTGGCGGGCCCTTCCCAATGAATCTCAAGCTTGTTCCTTTTGAACGGCCGCAGCAGCATTACCTGACTTCCTACTTCAAAAGTGCGCTTCTTCACCGATTTGTCGTTGTAATCCTTCGACAACACTTGTGCAGCTTTCATGTTGCTTTCCACTAGCGCTACAATCGAGAGGTCCTTACGCTGCTCTCGAATGAGCGTCTCTGGATCAACCCTCGACAGCTTACTCCCACTTTCCGCTACAGGCGAGAGCGTTGCACCCCTCTCGCTCTGATTCAATGGCGCCATGTCGTCGCCCCCTACGCATACCGCGCCGGTCGCTTCGGCGACGGGCCGCTCGCGTGACTGCTCACATGACTCACGCGGAAAATTTCCTCTCTGAGGTTCCGTCGACCCGCCGACAAGATCACTTGAGAGTTCACCGCATTGAGCAAGATCAAGCTTCTGCGAAAGCTTCCGCGCTTGCGATCGCGTGAGGGCCATGTACGCTAAGTTGGGTAAGAACGATTTGCCCTGCTCTTTGAGAAGCTGCTCTGAGTTGTTAGAGAAAAGATAAGGAAAACGATCGGGAAGCGCGGCAGACACAGCCGCTTCGGTGCGAAGCTTACCGAACGGGCCTTCAGTGACAACTGTAGCGATTGGTAAGCAAGCACTCTGCTCCTCGGCGACTTGCTTGATCCACCCGCATTCTCCTGTAAAGTCGTCCGGAGACACCAATGAAGGATGGACAAGATCCATGGTTGCCGCTGAGTCACGAAGTGCTCGACACGTTTGCCCATTCACACTAATTTCTTGGATATATGGATCCAACAACCGCATGTTCTTTTCCGATTCTCGGATTGTTGCAAAAGCAAACTTTTGCTTACAGTTTATCGTGATGTGCCCTTCCTTTTTGCAGTTGTAGCAGATTAGCGGCTTCCGTGATTCAAATGCCCGTGTGGTATCAGTGCATTGTTTAGGAACCTCACTCGATTTCTCCGCTTCTGTTTGCCCTTCCCCTACACTGTCCTTCGTAAGAGACGGGTCCTTCTTGAAATTACGGTACGGAGCGGGTTTCCGTTGATCAGGTTTCTTTGAAAAGCCCTCTTTCCTTTCATCCTTTTCCACGCGCACTGCCCTGCTATGCAACTTTCGGCGAGTATAATACTCCTCAGCTAACTCTGCTGCCTTGTTTAGCTGTACTTCCCCTAGTTTGTCCTGCAGCCAAAGTTTGACATCCTCCATGCAGCGGTAAAATTGCTCCAATGCAACGCATTCCACCACTTTATCGCGGTCGTCATAAACACCTTCGCCCTTGAGCCATTCAATTAAATTGGCTTTAAGACGAAACGCGAAGTCAACGTGTGACTCATTCCCCTTTTTAGCATACCGGAACCTTTGACTGAAAGCCTCGGGTGACAACTTATAACGTCTGAAGAACACTTCCTTAACCTCGTCATAGCTCTCAAACGCTTCCCTCGACAAGCAAGTTATCGCGTCGGACACTTCGCCGGGAAGAAGAGCTAACAGGTTCTGCGCCCAAAGAGACCTCTCCAAAGCGTTTCGCTCACAGACGTGTTCAAACTTGACGAGATACTTCGCCATGTCCTCGCCTACTACGAACGGTGGCAATTGGTCCCGAATTCTATAACCGCTGACCTGAATCGTCGGAGAAGCTACGCTAAGCGCCTGCGAACACTGTAGGATTGCCAATTCTAGTCGTTTCAACTCGAGGCGCTCCTGTCTCTCGGCCTCCTCGCGCTCACGAACTTCTCGCCTTTTAGCTTCTTCATGAACTTCTCGCCTTTCAGCTTCTTCACGTTCGCGAGCTACTCGCCTTTCAGCCTCCTCGCGGCGTGCTTTGATATCCACCCAGGCCTCATCGACTCCCTCAGCCGACACTCCCTCATGCTTCATGATCTCAAGGATCGCTTGCTTTCGTTTCGCACGGCCCAAAGTAATGCCGAGTTCCTCACAAATTTCGATGAGTTCCTTCACTTTAAGGTTCTCCATCGTTCACACTAGCCTCTTGCTGTTTGCCCCTGTTAAGAATCTACTTGCCGTACCCACTCTAGGCCTACTAGCAAGACGCGCAAGCAATTTTTCACACTCCCGTGTTTACCCCCTCCGCATTAACTTTGGTTTCAAAGCGCTTCGACTTGGCTTGAAACAATCAAAGCTCACTTCAATGCTTCACACAGCCCTTCTCTAAACTACTGCAAGCTGAGCTAGAGTAGTCTGGTGAACTGACGGGAAAACATCAGGCACTCACCGCACCGATGTCGCTGACGCCGGCCGATCCCGCAGCTGACAACCACTGTTGCGACGCGCACCTCCGAAGAGGTTACGAAGGGCGCCTCGAAATCTCACCGCTGCAATCACTGTTGCGAACGACGGTGACGCCAACACGGTCCCCAAGGCGTCACTGCTTCGAACTCCGCAGGGAAGGTCACCAGCCGTTTGGTAGTGTAGGTTTCTCAGCTCGCGACTGCTTCTGCGCAGAGCTGATAAGACGAGCGGACGAGACGACGGTGAGTTAAACAAGGTTTATGTACAGCATATATACAGAGGCGTTACAAATTCGGCACTGGGGCCGACCGAGACTCGAAGAGCCGAGCTCTCCTCTCTAACACATAGGTCTTGCTCTCAAACAGGTCTGCTCTGACACACATGTCAGCTCTCCTACAGGTCTCCTCCTCGCGACGCGCCGCGGGGCTTCTTTTATAAGCACCGGGTGCAACCCAAATGTCCAACCAGAAGCGCCGCTGGTCGTCAGGGCAGACTCCTCCAATGGGGTCGCCGCTGGGCCGCGTCATTCTTTCTCACCGAATCTGGAGAGGCTGCGCTGCAGGTGGCTGCACCCAAGGACGAGTGACGTCGCCGCGCATTGCGTCAGACCCCCCAGACATGAAGACGCCCGTTGTTTACTCGGCGGGCTCGCTTGCCGGGGTGACTCATTGCACGTGCACGCCAGAAAGGCGCCGTCCGCCTGTTGACGCCGTTGAGTTGTTCGCGTCAGGCGGGCTGGCCTTGACACAGATTGCCTTTTTTTGAGGCACGGACGTTCGCTGTCGACTCGCAGGCATAACAGCATGTGGGAGTTAGTGGCCAGATACTGCACCAGGGTGGCCAATCCTTCTCTGGTGAGGGAGTGCGTTCCCGGCGGTGGTTCCCGGTGAGGCCGCACCCCAGGCCTCTTAATGCAGTTCCGTCAACACGCGGATTTTTTTTCCGGTTGGGAACTGCGCGGCACCGGGATTTGAACCACGGACCCCTTGCATGCGAGGCGGATGCTCTAACCACTACGCCATCGCCGCTCCTCAAATGAAGGTACACCAAAAATATGATTGGCAGGCAAGAGTGTTTGACGAAGAAGCCTGGGTGGTCATGGCATGAACAACGTGAAAATCTGGTCGTGCACGTCGTCAACCGCTTTCCTTCGTACATATGTGGCACATTTCCGTATACCATAGGCAGTGGTATGCGGGTGTGGGGCCCCAGATGATTGTTTATGTATATGCAGGAATGACGATGACAGACATAGTTTAAATATGAGAGCGTCAAGGAAAATTTGCATCAGCAGCATTGACCCTTCGGATACGAAGATTAAATATCGCGGTCCCTGCAGTAATCGAACCGAGATATTCTGCGGGACGATAAAGTATTTTTTACCACTGTCATGAGCGACAACCGCGATATTGAAAGACGATGAAGTAATCAGAGTTCGAAGGCGCGTGCTCGGAATGTTCGAGAACTTTAGGCACGTAGTACCAGGTCGAAGAAGAAGTTTGCGTGTATAAATTGGCAGCAGCAAGCACAGGACCAGGTGGGTATACTGGCGGAACATGGGAGAGGCCTTTGTCCTGCAGTGGATGTAGTCAGGCTGATGATGATGATGATGATGATGATGATGATGATGATGATGATGATGCCGGTGTTGAAGAGAATGAGGAGGTGGTCGTGAGGTGAGATGATCAGTTCTTGGCCGATTCCTCTCAGTGGGTATGAGCCATATTTATGGCGTTATCATCATCATCATCAACGAGCTGGCATTGTCTCTGACTACTCTGTGGCGGAAGCTATGTATAGCATCGTCGCCACGCACCGGCGACGGGGTCAGCTGCCTGAGACTTGAGCGTCCCGAGGTGGTCAGCGAAATCGGTGGTGATCAAAAGGAGACTCCTCGGAGACGCAGCCGCCCAGCGAGGACGAGCGTTCCCGATGCAAGCCCCCTTCGCAAGCTAGCCATCCAAGGCCATCCCTGGAGCGACACGTCCACAATGCAACGCCATGCCGGCTGAAAGATACTAGTAGCCCGAAAGATACCTGTCTACGACGACGGCCTGCACGCACAGGTGGGGACTGATGCGTCGAGCTGCGGAGTGAACGTCGGTATTGACGAACAACCGGACTTTGGCAACGAGCTTACCAAGCCAGCGGCACCGCGTAGGCTGGGCCGAGACAGCAGAAGGCGAGGTTTAAGACTTTATTTAGGACGGGTAGGTAATTAATTAGGTGTGGGTCAAGTTCCCGTTACTTGGTAGCTATTTTTGTACATTTGTACACATTTTAGAGTGCCGTTTGTCTTTTGTATTAAATGTTCGTTCCTCTTTCCAGTCTGACTGAGTCCATTGCGGGAGGCCGCACCCCGTAATCCATGACCACCATGACACCGTCAGGTCTCAAAACTGCTTTAGAAAAAGACCCTATGCAGGTGTACTGTTGGTTAACGGTCACTTGTGGTTGGCGTGCTGGCTATTTAAGTTTATAGACATTGCATATGTGCTCCTGTGATACAGTAGTCGTGTCGGGTTAACGTCAAATGTACGCTTAAATGTCTACGCAGTGCTATACCATCCTCGCAAGTACAAGCGCTACATCCAGCTTACCGTTTTTCGTACAGGCAATACTTATAGGTTGCTGTTGGCATCGCTATGCAACATGCAAGTGTAAACTAGTGGTTAAGTAAAATATATTCCACTGTTCATCTTATGTCTCTGCGTACTACACGTGTAGTATGTAGCTTTAGCGTAATTTTGTAACGTTTCGCTTAACAACAACAAAAAAAAACATACTCACCTTCAGTCCGCATGCTTCGCATGGATAACATCACTTCCCACGGTACCTGGGGTCTGCCGAATTTATTTCTTTTTTTTTTCTCTTCTCTGTGTCTTCGTCGTCTTGTCCATCAGAGTTATTGCATCCCTGGAGGGAGAAATCGGCGCTTGGGTTTTGGGAGCTAAGAAGAAGATGAAGACGTCATCGAAGAAAAAGAGGACGGATAGAGTGCGTGTGCGTTCGTTACGATGTTTTTCTAGTGACATCGCATGAACTACGGTGAGCTACGACAGCTTGGCTGCTTTAAAAAAAAAGAAAGAAGTGTCCTGTTAGTGCGGCCCGTTATTTCCGCAAGATCGTTCCTTCGAGCGCTTTCGAGACTCGGAGCGGAGTTCGTGGGACGAATGGGAGACCGTGTAGGCTTGCGAGCGCCGAACACAGGGGCCGTAAACGACGCCCTTTAGAAAAAAAGAGGAATAATAAAGATGCACGATGCGCTCCAGCAAATAGCAAACTCAGCTCGGCGGCGGGCGCCTTCCGTCGCACCGCATAAACAACGCGGCGCAGTGTCGCCGCCACGCGCGCGGCGGTGTCTCTATCGAATCGTCCAACTTGGCCCGGTGTGTTCCAGCCACTCTCCTTCTCCCCCAACTCGAAAGTTTCTCTCCTGGCCGTGTCGGTGCATCGCGCGCTTCATTCCTCGCTTCGCCAATCGAACGCCCGCCTAGTTTTCTCTCCATTGGCGGCGCCGAAGAGCACTCGCGCGCCAATTTACTTCTGCGTGGCGAAATTCAATGCGGCGTGCCCGTCAGCCCGGGACCGAACTCCCCAACGTTTTTTTACGTACCATCGACACACTCAGGCACTCTCTCACTGGTTGCTTATACCTTTTTTTAGAAGGAGGGGGGGATGCCGCATAGTGAAAGAAAGCCGTGGGCGCCGTTGGTGCGACCACATGAGACTACGCGACGCGCGGTCGCCTGAAAACGGAGGACGATCGACCCGATAAGCCCGACATATAGAGGCAAAACCGAATCTTTTAGGGGCAGTCGGGTGCGTTTTTCGCAGAAAACCAACCAAGACAAGGTTTGTTCGAAGCTTTCGTCATGTTCCTCCTTGTCCGGCGATCAGCGTCTGCAAAAAAGAAAAAAAAAAGCTGTTTTCTGGAGGATTTCCTGCAGAAGCAATCTCTTAGGCGACTGCAGAAGCATCACCTGTTAACGAGGAGATAACAGAAAAAAAAAAGAATCACCGACTCTCTAACGCAATCGATAAGGCGATTACAAGACGAAAACACAAGCATGAAATAGAAGTATGGTCGCCCAAAATTAGGCTATATTGTGCGGCGACTTTTTTCAGTGTTAGTGGCATATGATGGAACGAATTCGCAAAAAAAAAAAGTTTTGTAGACATGGGCATGCATCTGCTCTCATCCTTGTTGGAGCTTAATGCAATCGTATGTATGGTCGACAAACGCCCGCACACGCCCACACACGCACACGCACAGCGCGAGAGAGAGAGAGAGACAAATGCCGCTCGCTCCCGATAGTTAAATATATGGGTCATTGTAGGTACACATATCGCACTTTTGCCGTCCGCCCCCTGTCGACGTGCAAATTAACACTTCTTAATCAATAGTCACTAATTATTTTCACTGATTACAGGTTGCCAATTACTAATGGCGTTGTAATGACTGCATCGATTACTATTATCTTGATTGTGTGTCTACCATGTTTTGGTCCGCATCGCGCTGCTTTTACTCGCCAGAAAAGTGACGTCATATGTCTTGGACGGTCGGGTGTCGTCGCGGCAGTTTTCGTTCGAGGCCACGCTCGTACGATTAATGTAAGGCTCTCGCCTTAAAATTTGCGGTGTCGTGCCAAGAAAGTGAAGTGCCACGAAATTTCAGTTTTATGCGTTGAGGTATAAAACATCAAGAGCTCCCTATCAGAGAAATGGAGGACTACCAGAGAAATGGTTGTGACTGGCCTACTATATGATATTTCTTTCCTTCTTTCTTTCTTCCTTTCTTTCTTTCTTTCTTTCCTTCTTTCTTTCTTTCTTTCTTTCTTCCTTTCTTTCTTTCTTTCTTTCTTTCTTTCTTTGTGTAGCCCCATTGCGTTTTTCTCCCTCTAACGTGAATGCTCTCTTTCATTATAGATGGCAGCCGTTCCTCTAAAGCTGTTTTCGGGCTCAATCAGTATGGTGTCTTTCATGTTCTTGCGAGCTCTTGTCAGTCTCTCTAAAGACACAATGAATAGATCTTCAAGAAATCCCAATAATGTGATTTAGGAATGCAGTTTTCTCGAAGAAAGAATTGTCGCGAATTGTGCAATTCCTGTTATCGACCTTACGCGCTGCCCAGCAGGTCGGTTTTAGTTCGCCGAAGTATTGCCTTGAAGTGCGCATAGCGAGAGTGGCTTCCGAATTGTTGTTTGCACCGCCAGTACAACGTGTTCGTGTGTTTCAGCGGAGTTCACATTGGACAAGCATGGGCGCGTGGCCTTGTGGTCAAGGGGCTCTCTTTCGAACCGGGGCATCCCAGTTCAAACCTCAGCTCTGAAAGAAAGTTATAATATTATTGGTGGGTGCGTCTTGGTTGGTTTTTTCCCAACACCACCGTAGACAGCCTCACAGGTTTGTCAATACGAGCTTCGCTTGAAAACCGAACTTTGCTGAGAAAGGCGATGTCGTTGTCGTCGTCGTCGTCGTCGTCGTCGTCGTCATCATCATCATCATCATCATCATTATCATCAGCCTGACTACGCCCACTGCAGGACAAATGCGTCTCCCATGTTCCACGAGTTAACTCAGCCCTGTGCTTGCTGATATATACCCACAAACTTCGTAGTCTCATCTGTCCTTCTAACTTTCTGACTCCCCCCCCCCCCACTTAACTCACTTGGAATACAGTCTGTATTTCTTAATGACCAGCGGTTATCTTGCCTTCGGGCTACGTGCTCTGCCCATGGCTATTTCTTCTTTTTGATTTCGACTACGATGTCCTTAACGATGTCCTTACCCGTTTGTTTCCTGATACACTCTGCTCTCTTCTTGTCCCTTAGGTTTTATTTACATTGCTCGCTTTGTCGTCCTCAACGTAAGTTGGTTCCTTTTGGCGATATAATGGAATGCTTTATTGATTTTCGCCTTTAAATATTCTGAAAAGGTTCACATGAATATTATTGTTTTCATGAAAATCACTGAGGAAAATCATTTCTGTTCGTCTGATTCTTCTCACCTGTGCAACACCGTATATTTATCGTTTAGCGATAGGCGACTGTACAAAATCTACTCCTAATTGTTGAACGCTATAAGAGCACGTCAACTCTAGTCGAGAATGAGTTTGTCACATTGGTTAATTGTCTTCTTAAGTTAGTGCTATTGACAAAGCAATGAAGCTCTTCTCCATTGTTGCTGCCGCATTCGTCTGGGAAAAAGGTTTGAAGCGGCACTACAAAGCTTTTTTTTTTGAAGAATAATCACTTGTAGCCCACCCGGAGAGTTATTTTCTCGTTTACCTTTTTGATTATCACGTGTCGGACAGATAAATATTTCATTCTGATAGAAAGTAGAGGTTATCGCCCGCCATGATGCGTATTTCATGGAGACCGCGTAGTATACTTATAAACTTATATATACTTATATACTTATAAACAAGTATACTTATAAACAAGTATACTTACAAACAAGTTTCTGAGCTTGCAGTTACACGTCAAAGACGATGCAAACTTAATGCAGAGAGAGGAAAGATAAGAAACGCCTGCTTCAGGCAGCATTATAGCGTGGAAAAGAATAGATAAGATGTTTATTTCATTAGCAAGGCGAATCATGAAGATTGAGAAAAAAACAAAAAGCTACTTTTAGGTAGCTCGAGAATGCTCTCACCCCATGTATCCTGGGCGAACATTTGGCGACAGACATACAATTAATACAACTCATAAATAGAATATACGCGAATTGTATATACAGATCATTCAAATAACAAGTGTGCACTCTACTATCAACCAGAAATGTTGCAAAAAATAAAAAAATAAAAACTTCCAATCAATAAATGGTACGGAAGCCTGCAAGCATTTGTATGCAGGAGAAAAATTTTGAAACTTCTCAGTTTTTTTAGAGTAAAATGAGATGAAAAGACAAAAAGCTGAAAAAAGGATACAAAGTGGGATAAAAAGAAGATGATAAACGCTGCTTAAAAGCTTAGAAGAGCGTTGCAGATAAATAGGAATGAATGCGACAAGGTCGTTTGAGAATTTGCTGCGTCCCGCCTCTAAGTTGGTTAATTAAATTAGGCTTGTTCACTGATGAAACGTACATGGATCATGCTCTTGTTACGGCGACGTACGAGACACTTCATGGATTATGGCGGCACGAACCTGCGTGCGCAACTGAATTCCGGTGGCGGCAATACTTTTCTTTTTCTTCACCATGGTGCCCTCTTTTCAGAACGGCATCCCTTTGGCCCTCTCGTTTTTCGTAGAGAATATGAAATGAGTGTTGGGAAGCCTCCTTTTGTAAGAAGATTTATTTTTCGTCTGCGCACCTTCCGATGAGAGATTAGGCGAGTGAAAGAGAGATTACGCCACTGAATATATTTATAATATCTGCCTCGTGTATCTCGCCGCTGGTCGTAATTTTAAAAACGACCACATTGTCCCACAGGGTTGTCGAGAGATTATCAAAGGCGGCGGCGGGATGACAGGGATGAAGACGGGAAAATGAAGTCTTATTTATTTTATTCGGATATTGAAATTTCTTTTTTTTTTGCTTGTCATGTTGTGAAAACGGCATTTTCTTTAGCTTTTCGAAGCGAATTCGCCCCTGCGTTTCCTGGTATTATCTTTTTGGTGGGCGGGCATTGTACGAACCCGTGAAACTCACTGCGCCTATTAAGCTCTCGAGCATCAACAGTTCCTGGGTCGAAAGTGTCGCTTACGAAGTGAAAACTTGAATAAGTAAAATGAAATGCACTCGCGAGGTGCGCAGCACGTGCAAGGCAGCGTGAAAGAGGATTGTAAACAACTGCTGAACATAAACATCCCCTTTGTCCGTATTCTATGCCACATAAACATTTTTTGTTTTGTCTATAAAATAGCCCGGGTCGAAATCGTTGCCATAAGCTGCTTTTTTTTAAAACTTCTTGTTCTTTGTAATGCTCTCGCCTTTAACTTTATAAGGCTTTCAGACGATGTTCCCGAGTTGTCATGAGGCCAGTTTAATGGCAGCTGGCGCGTACGTTGAGATAGAGCTCACGCAGGCCTGGCGATGACTCGGAGCATCCGTCCAGAGTATACAGCCAATAAACGAGGTGGATATGGATGCCATATGCATACATGCCTATATGAGATCATTTTACTCCGTACGTTTTAGCTATCTTTCGATTTCGTGGTAGTGCTCTGAAGGCTGACTTCATTTTGTTGCTTCAAAGAACGGTCTTCTAACATTCGCAGTCAGCTTATTTCCGCGCTTTGTTAGATGGCGAATGTTCATCTCACTGTTGTGACCATGGCGGAATGCATGCAGCTCAGTTGAGGTACATGCTTTGGAGCTGCACTTTAGTCGCACAGCGAAATCGGAACTTTGTGCAGTGCCTGCTTTTTTTTTTATTGCGACACACGCTTGCCTTTAAGGCATACTCTTTTGTGCGTGCTTGTGTATTAAATGTGCGCCGTTAGGCCGGTGTTGTGTGTGAAATGAAGTAGTGGCATGTGAAATGTGTTATCATCTATCCAGCGGTCGTAAGTGGTTGTGTCGCTGTAGCGAAAGCCGGCTTGCAGGATGTGACGGGAGCGGTCTCGACTGTAAACCTTGGCATGTCCATATGAAGGAGCTATGCATCTACTTGCATCAATGGAGTAGCGCAATACGGACACGTATCACGTACTGCTAAATGCGACTGCAGTTTCATGATGATATAAAAGCTGGTGCAAGGGCCACCCCTGCCCGAAGCCTCCTAAGTCCGACTTCCTCCGCCCTAGTAAAGTGAAGGGGGAGAGAGCAGGCACAGGGTTTTCTGCCGGGGAACATTTTGACGGGCGCAGGGTGTCGTTGTAGGTTGAGTTGGAAGGTCTACATTTGGAGGGAAGTGTGCCCGCTGGTCAGTGCATGCTTACTCGCACACGAATTGATGGTACCACGCAATATCTGTATTAGTCACCGAATGGTCTCGAATGGCCAAGCTCATTACTCTGACTGGTTGAAATTCCCCTCTCTATAGTGTGCAAGTGCATCTTGAAAGCTATTACCGCATCATTTGTTGTTCAAGCCAAAAATGGCTCCTAAGCGCTTACAATATTTGTTTTTTAGAGTATGTATATGTGTTATTCAAACTACTGCATGTGACTTGATACTACAAATTTTTCGATTCTTTACGTGTCTGCATGTGACAAGTTTTATAAATTCTGTTCTCCTCTCCTCTGCGTAATATATTTAACTAATATTCTTAAACGCATTCATGAAACAAAATAATGCTGCTTGGACAACATTATCCAACCAGGTCTTACGCGCCTACTTCTATCACCCATCTATGCATAGGTTGAAGTTCTTATGCCCTGTCTGATGAAAAACATGCGCAATTACTTTTGAAATATCAAACCTGGCGGCTGGCCAACGTTGTGGACGTGGGAGATTGACCAGCGGAGCAAGCAGGGTAAAAAATTGTGGATAACTCTGAGGTGGTCCTCGCATTCTTATTTGGTGTCGTTATTCGCAACTCATCGATTGCCTATGTTTGTAGGCTATATAGAGAAAGCTTGCTTTTCTATGCTTTAGCAGAAGTGAGCAATACACATCTTCCAATTTGATGTCGCCGTTGTACAAAACGTTCTTTCTGGTTGTGCTGTGGCTCAGCATGCAAGTTTGGGAAGATACGAGCGAGTGTGAGGCTCAAGGTCTCGAGAGTTATTTGGACGCGTTTAGGTGTACCGGAAGTATACTGCGATAAGTGCCTTTATTGGTCCGAGTGGTGGCGCGCAAATTTGGATCCATAACTCTGAAGAATTGCGTCACTGTGTTTTATGGCATTGATTAGCTACAGCAGTCTGTTGCACACTATAGTTGTAGTGTGTGGCACTCCGTCAATTATCTCCTTCATACGCGGCGCATGCATCGTCGTTTAACTTCACATGGGTGGTTTGTGGCGGGGTATACTAAAGAATGGGCTGCGCAGCGTACGCTCGGGCACGATGGTTTTCGCAGTAACGGTATAGGAGCGAGTTTGGCATCACGAAGAATTGCGATTGCGCCTTTGTGGGCGGCCACCTATTGTGTAAACGACAGCCAGCCCAATAAGGTGGTCCCGTGACTGAAGCTTTCATAACCGTGCACACTACACCTATCTGTGCTTCTTCTGAGACCGAGATGATATAATTGACGCAACTTTATCCTGATTTGCTTTGTAACAACAACAACAACAACGACAACAACAACAACAACAACAACAACAACAAAAGCGAGACTCGGATAGATAAGGGGGTTCCTCGCTCTTCATACGCATATCGCTTTGTTTCGAGACAACGCAGACGAATTGTGCTCGTTAGTCTGCACTCGCCGGTGTTGATTTTGCCTTTTATAACTATTCTGTGCACAGAAGCTTAATTTCGTGGGAGCATTCTGCTTTAATGAAAGAAACGCCTGAGCAAATGAAAACAAAGGCGTAGAGATGGGACGAATAGGATTACTTGGACAGAAAAACTAATGAGATTCGAGATGAAAGATTCGCGCACTATATGCTATAATGCCGAAACACTAGTGGGAACCTACTTGAGGCTCTGTGAAATAGAAATCGTGTTTGTCATAGCACGAAGCTACGTTGAGTCACCTGCACTTGTGCAAGTCGCAGGTTGATGTTAACGACAAATTCTTTTGCGAGTGTGTTGCGTAGCTTTCTTGACATTAAAGGGCACTGAAGGCTGCGGGGCTGTCGCTCAACTTTCGATGGGGCGAAATGGTGGAGGGTCATGTAGTGTGCAATATGAGTGCTCGTTAAAGAACACCATTAGGTGAAAATTTGCGGAACCATCCACCTAGGCATCTCTCAATCATATCGTAGTTTGGGGGCGTCAAACCAGAGATATAGGGTGGGGTGGAGGAAAATGTGATTAAATATTGGCTATTTAAATTTTTTTTCATTTCGCTCCTTATAATTAAACATCAATGCAGAATCTTTCGTTTAGGTACAAGGTATGTGCTACATATATGTTGCAATGCTGTCACTGTTCACAACATTATTTTACAAATGAGTAAGCAAAATGCTTCAGATGTCGAATTTTACCACAACCTGCATAGCAAAATAAAACTCTGCGTGGGGCAATACGAGACAGTGTGGAAAAAAAATAATTTCTTCATTTTTTTTTCAGTGGAAAGACGTGAAATTCACTTTGTGGCCTCTTAAGCAATCTTAAGGAGCCTCCTTGGACTCCACGGATTGAAAATAGACAAAAGGCGGTGTTGTGTTGCTCCGAAACTCGTTGCAGATCGAACACCGCCAGTGTTTCTTTGTGGTAATGTCGTTTTTTGTGTGAGCGCTCCCACCTCATTGAATTATTTAACAATTGGAGGCTGTTTTGACGCTACTTCTTCTCATCTTTTTTTTTTCATTTTGATGCAGGACTGCTCATGTGTTTTATGGCTTTTAACTTTGTCTGCCAGACTTTGTGAGACAAGGAATGTTGAAATGTGCTAGATTAATAATTTCTAGCACTTGTTTTTTTTTCAATTAGGGTATTGGATAAACGGCGTTAGAGCCGATTCTCAAGACGTGTTTGTGAATGACTAAACTTGGAAATTCCGCCCTTTTTTATGCGCCTCTTGAGAGCATTCTTGGGAATGCGGAAAAACATCGATGCAGCGCGAATGAAGGGAGTCATGTATTGAAGGCAATCCATGTTTTTTCGCGTCATTTTCCTCCTATGGAAGCTTTACATTCAATGATATTCTATTGTATGTCGAAACCCTCTTCAAAAAGAAATATAATATATATTCATTGTAAGTGAATGGTTCATTTAATAAGACACTATCTAAGGCAATAGTGTATTTTGTTTTCGCGTATTGCCCCTTCCAAATGCCAGAATTCAAAAAAAAATCCCGCTTTGTTGCATCAAGCGTTGCCCATAAACTCCTTTAGTTGTATACTCTGTAACCCGTAAGCTAACTTACTCGAACACAAACTTTGAAGCACGCGGTTCTTAAATGTGATGGCAGAAAAATGAAAAGCTACCATGGAAACTACTTTCAAAAATCACAGCTCGGGAAAAACACTGGGGCTGCGCGTTTCAGCTTCGCAGTTTAACCATATGTAGATGGACTGCTTCGGTGGTGGCATTTTTTTTTCTCTTTAATTAAGTCCTAGCTGTCAGAATTACGCGCTGCGCAGAGCCAGCGCGGTTGACTCTATGCGAGTGACGGTAAACATTGAAGCCTGAAAAAAGGCTATGAAGTGGAAGACCGAGAGGCGCGATGGTTGCTTTCTCCGGAGAGCGGCGCTTTTTTCGAAAACTTGGAACGGATTTGTTGATTCGTCCGCACCGCCCGGGAAGCGGCTTGCGCTTCGGGGTTTCGTCGCAGGCAAACACGCGAAACGCGTTAAAGCCGGTTCTTTATTTTATGGCTGGTTTGGGCCCGCGCGCGAAAGCAACACCCAGTTTCGGCGCCGCCACCTGGACTATGCACTTATCGGGCTGATTTTGGGGCTGTTTTCGTGCCCTGGAGGCAAGCGGGGCTAACTATGCTAATTAGAGCGCGCGTCTAGAAAACCCTTTGTTGCCGCTGCCATGTGCGGCTTTTCCCTCTTCGCGCGCTCTACTTTTGACTCGTGCCCGGCCTGTTTATCTTTGGAAAACATTGTCTTCCCATTGGCCGCTTCCACCCACATTTTGGGACGGGGTATGATGTGCCATGTTGATTTCTGACCCGAAATGAACATCAAGAAGAGTAATGGGAGTGAACAAAGGAAACGTAAACAAATAAAGTGAGACAATATGAGAAAAAACTAATAAAAGCGTGAGAAGATAATAACTTTGTGGACATTATAAATACTTGCCTCGGTGTTCTAGCAGTTATATTGCTTGACTACTGACCCTAAGATTGCGGGACCAAATCCTGGCCGCGAGGGCCGCATTTCGACTAAAGCAAAATGCTGCTCTGCCATAATCACTTTGTTGTTTGTGGATGTCAAACATTAAAGACTGTTATAATATTTAAACAAATTGACGAAACAAACTAAAATAATGTGAAATGAATAGAAGCAATACACAAATGAAACACGAAAAATACGATTGAAGAGCCTGGTACTTCGGAAAGACTAAAAAAATACAGTACTGTCTTCATGCAACCTGCCCCGCCGCGGTGGTCTAGTGGCTAAGGTACTCGGCTGCTGACTCGCAGGTCGCGGGATCGAATCCCGACTGTGGCGGCTGCATTTCCGATAGAGGCGGAAATGTTGTAAGCCCGTGTGCTCAGATTTGGATGCACGTTAAAGAACCTCGGGTGGTCGAAATTTCCCGAGCTCTCCACTATGGGCTCTCTCATAATTATGTGGTGGTTTAGGGACGTTAAACCCCACGTATCAATCAATTCATGCAACCTGAATTCAATGTCCGGATTATTTGGCCAATTATTCATTTCTCTCTCTCTCTCTCATCCGTTTTGTTGTGAACTGATTGAGGTTTCATAAATCTCGCCATATATTGAGTAATTGAGCCCGTCGTACGATCTCCAGCAGGCTCCAGTCGCGCGCGTGCGCTATTTGCTTGCAATCTCAAGCTCATTGGGCGCAATACGCACTGAACGGTATGAATGATTGCCCCGCCGCAGTGTTCTAGTGGCTAAGGTGCTCGGCTGCTGACCCGCAGGTCGCGGCATCGAATCCCGGCTGTGGCAGCTGCATTTCTGATGTAGGCCCGGGTGCTCGGCTCTGGGTGCACGTTAAAGAACCCCAGGTGGTCGAAATTTCCGGAGCCCTCCACTACGGCGTCTCTCATAATCATATGTTTGCTTTGGTAAGTTAAACCCCATATATCAATTAAATCAATGGTATGAATGAACGTGTACACACATTGTGTGCTGTGGTCATAGAGCGCTGGCGCGCCAGAAGCGCAGAAGCAGTAGCCGCCGCTATTCCATAAGATAGAAAGTTGCCGTGACAAAATGTGCGACTAAGTTTGAATGATAACGTGCTTCACAATGCTTTCCATCGACAACCGTATCGGCAGTCGACGCGTAACCTCCAATCAATTTTTTTGTCACGTTCTACGTCACGAAGTGTTGAATTCTTATATGCCTGATAGTGGGGCAGTGTTTCTTGCTCAGCGTGCGTGCTCGGTTCGCACGGAAATAACAATCGGGGCAGCCTTTAGCTTCGGCTTTCAGAGTTGAATGCGATAGCGATATTCTGTTCCTACAGTGCGTACTTGAAATTGATGATTGATTGATTTGTGGGGTTTAACGTCCCAAAACCACCATTTGATTATGAGAGACGCCGTAGTGGAGGGCTCCGGAAATTTTGACCACCTGGGGTTCTTTAACGTGCACCCAAATCTGAGAACACGGGCCTACAACATTTCCGCCTCCATCGGAAATCCAGCCGCCGCAGCCGGGAATCGAACCCGCGACCTACGGGTCAGCAGCCGAGTACCTTATCCACTAGACCACCGTGGCGGGGCAAGCTTGAAACACTCAGTGTATTAAATCAGCTTTAGAACTTGCTATACATTCACTACGTGGCCTTCAAGGGCCACTCACCAGGCTCCCGAAATACAAAAAAAAAGAGCGCAATATTCTTTCCTGATATTTCTCGACCTTCTTGGCGCACTATACTGTGACGTAGACGGTAGTTCCCGTGACGTCTATAGCGTACATGCTCTCGCTCGGTTGATATACCCGAAATGTCACATCTGATTTGTCTCCTGCACTGCTTTGCCATGCAGCCGCCCATCCGTTATTCTTTGTCTCGCATGAACATCGTGCGAAATCAACCGATCAAACTTCATTTTGTGTGTTCACAACTGCGCAAGCGGCGATAACAGCGCCAGCCGAGAAGCGCCAAATCCTGATAGGCTCTAGCGCTTAGTGCTGACATTGTTGACGTCCATTTAAGAACTAAGAGGCTAGGAAGATGCATCGTGTGTATGAATGTGAGAATAAAATGACCCCTCGTCTTCAAACGCGGGGTGGTGAGTGGCCCTTCAAGTGTGCAGTATATAGCGTGTGTTCCTTTTGTAGTGAGTGATTGGCTTTAAACGACGAAGTGATTATGATAATCCCGTGTTCTGATGCTCGATGGCATTGTATGCTTGTAGCACGCATTATTATTGCAAAATTTCATGTTGTATTGTGAAGCATGTGTACAGCACGCGTGTGTTTGTGAAGTATGAAAGTTGCTTTCACTGCGTTTCCATGATTGATTTGTGGAGTTTAACGTCCCAAAAACCACCATATGATTATGAAAGACGCCGTAGTGGAGGGCTCCGCAAATTTTGGCCACCTGGGGTTCTTTAACGTGCGCCCAAGTCTGAGCACACGAGCCTACAGCATTTCCGCCTCCATCAAAAATGCAGCCGCCGCAGCCGGGATTCGATGCCGCGACTTGCGGGTCAGCAGCCGAGTACCTTAGCCACTAGGCCACCGTGGCGTGGCTCAGTGCGTTTCCAAGCAGAGGAAGTTTATTTCTACTGTATTCACAAGCAGTGGTGTGGTTGTGCAGTACAACACCTGCTTGCCACAAACGGCCTGGGTTTGATTCAGACACATGCCCAGAATTTTTTTTCTGTTACTTATTGTATTTGCATCTTTGTCGATTTTTCGTTCACGCGCAGATGACAATTTTTCGCTCACAACCAACGACGCCGAGGCCGGAATTTCTGCGAAACGAGCTTTCCATGCAGTCGCGTTAAAAGAGTCTTAAGGTACAGGGTTACCTACAATATTTACTATAGAGGGAACGCTGGCACTGTGATCGTTCGGCCACCAAGAGAATGATTGGTAGTACACTGCTTTGGCTATCCTTTATGCTTGTGGCTTTGTTTAATGCTGTGTTTCGGCGTTTGTTTCGAATAAAAAAAGGAACCTTATGAACTTTCCGAGCTGATTACAATTGGTGATCATAAAAAAAGGTCAAGGTGGTGAAGTAGAACTGCTGAACGTTTGCCGACCTTCGTCTCTAGACAAAGCGGATGCAGACCCCACGCAGCCAAGCTGAGCCGTAAGAATGAAGCTTAGACAAATGCGTCGTGCACAACCCATGCATCATTCCCTCGCAGGCTGAAGCGCCATGTGTTGCAGCTCCCGTGGACACTAGCGTCGAGTTCCCTGTTGTGTGCTTATTGGAAACTCTATGCCCTACGCCACTCCGAGTTCAAAGACGAGAGAGAAGTTTCGTTCTCGCCTTCACTAAGTGAGCCAGAAAAGTGTACACCGAGCCCGTGCCCCTCCCCCTCCCCCTCACGCCCTCTCACAAAGATTTTTTTTGTCATGGCATACAGAGTGAAAAAAAAAAACAAATAAGTATTTCAAGGAGGTGGTGGAACACCTGCCCCTACCCCCCTCAAAAAATTTCGGCCTAAGCCCCACCTTCACTACCCTTCAAACTGGCCTTATCTCCTCCTTACCGCTTATTTTCTCATAAAACTCGGGGACAACATCAGCATGAAACGCTAAGCCTATTGAGATTTCCCGCCTTTTCGGTCACGTATAGATGCTGCTACCTCCACTTACGCAATCGAAAACGCGCCAAACGAAGAGGAACCAATTGATCACCTCCAGTATAGTCGCACGAGACTAGGTACAATGACCCTGCTCGGCTGCTTGGCGAAGTAAGGAAGGAGAAAATTCATAGCTGATATCCCTCGTATATAGACCGATCGAGAGCAGATTTTCTCATGACGACACATATACTGCGGGCGTCACGAATTGGATCGCAAAAGCGGAAAACGCCAGGAGAGAATATCGCACTCGTTTTTGTATTCTCGGAGCTTGGTTGGAGCCCTTTAAAAGAGAGAAACCGCTGTATAACGCACCAAAGTCACGATATGATTGAGTTACGCCACAATGGGGAGACTACGAATTGGTGTCGATCACCGGGGATTCTGTTACGTGCACCTAAATCTAAGCGCACTGGTGTTGTTTGTACTATTTAGTCAGGGAAACCCCTGAGGTCGTACTAAGGAAACTCTGTGTTTATGAGGAAAAGTTATTGTAAAGGTTTGGTCATAAGAGCAAGAAATAGTCCTCACGTTTGACCTATTATTGTATATCGTTTATGTAATGTTGCACAGAATAGTTAAAATAGACCAACTTTTCGTACAAACGGGCCATAAAATCGGGGCGATGAAAGCAAATTCGATAGCTAATTTCATCATTAGGCGCAGTATTGTCCTCTCATGTGTGAAAAATGGTATGATGGTAACGATCCCTCTTTCTCTTGAAAAAAAAAATAAATAAAAGCTGCCGCGAATTTTTCTACCAGGCTGTGTGGTATAGTGGGTGAATTGAGCATTTAGTGTAGTGTTGATGTGGTGAGATAGACGCTTGGCAGACGTGTATTTTTTGTTTTAGTATGATGAGAACAAATAAACAGCTGCAAACAGTATGTTCAATAGTTAGACAACAACAGCTGACATTAGTTGACATTAGCTATCGCTGCCACTGTGCGAGAAAGCACGGTACACTTTAACCAAACTATAAATATTGTTACGAAGTGACAGTATTGCCATCGTGCTCTATTTCGTTTCGATTATAGTTTCACGTGATAATATTGTACGTCCGGTTTTAGATTGTCATAGTTTTTCTCTCGTTCTTGATTGGTTTTTGTGTTTCTTTTTGCGCGCTGACCCTGAAATTGGTTCTGAGAGCCTTTCTTCTAACAAAATGCTTCGGAAAAAAATGTTGTGTTTGCCTCCATCAATTCTGACTGCTTCTTAGCCTGCCATATCGTCGTAATTCGCTAAGTCGCACCCCCCCCCCCTTCCCCGATCGTTTTAAAAAAGTGCGTAATTGAAAAGCACAGTCCGAGATTGTCGAGCTGTACGGCTGGTCGTGGGTGTGGCACGAAACGACAGTGTTACAGAAAGCGAACAAAAATGGTGTGTCGTGGGCTAACGCTCATCTCGGCCCCTTTTAATTTTTTTTCCTTCTGCCTCTCGGATCTCCAACCAGCTTCTGTGGTTCGCCGCGTCGTCCCACGAGAGCGCCGACTGATGGCCGTTCTTCGCCGAGAATGCCTATCAACAGAGTCGTGGAAGAAAACGTTTTGTTCAGTGCGTTCTTGTTCGCTCCGGGTCCATGTTTTGCCCGCTCAGTTGAGCTCCGGCCTAATGACGTTGCCTGCAACCGAGTGGCCGCTGCTTTCGCGGAGCCAACAGGCTCGGGCAGCGCATCTGCAGCCACGCGGAAAGTGGTATACACTCGCCGTCATAGCCTATTGCTGTGATCGAGCGTCGCATCGCGTCCGTGCTCGCCGGCGCGGACAGCACCGGCCATGCCCGAAAAGCCTCTTCCGAACGGCCTACGGCGCTGTCAAAAACATCTCCGGCGCTCGCAGTCACCCTTTTATTCCGTTCTTAGTTTCCGCCTTTTAACTTTTATAAGCGTTGCTTGAACGGGCAAGTCGCTTGGCGCTGAAAATGTCCTGCAATTACAACGTTTTGCTGAAACTTAATCCCGCTGATGCTCGACTTTTTCTTCTGTAACAATATACCAAGCTCTGTCATTTATTAGATATGTTATGCAAACCGTGGGACAAGCAGAAAAAAAGATTTAAATGAGGGAATAGCCGGGGCGATATCATTCCGAATTATTGATTGACATGTGGTGTTCAACGTCCCAAAACCACGATATGATTATGAGAGACGCCGTAGTGGAAGGATCCGGAAATTTCAACCTCCTGGGGTTCTTTAACGCGCACCCAAATCTGGGCACATGGGCCTACAACATTTCCGCCTCCATCAGAAATGCAGCCGCCGCAGCCGGGATTCAATCCCGCGACCTGCATGCGGGTCAGCAGCCGAGTACCTTAGCCACTAGACCACCGCGGTGGGGCTTGGCTACAAATTTGGTGGTAAAATAAATGGCATGGTTGCTTTGTTACTTCGCTTACATTTAGCCTGATTTTTGGCTCCTTTTCAAGTCTATCCAACGGCATCTATGAACGCTATAGAAACGACCTTTGAAGTGTGCAAAAAAAAAACACACAATGTGGGAAGAGTTGTTCGCACCGAATGGTAAGTACTAAAGAGGAAAACGTTGTTTTAAGGGAAGTAAATACTGTTTTACAATAAGAAATACGTATATAGTATAAACAGCTTAATATCCTTCCCTCTTGCTTAGTAACCGTTGGTAAGTTGCGAATAATTAAATAAGTAAATAAATTTCACACTTTAAGTGCACCGGCCTACAGTGTGTCTGAGGTAGATAGAGTTCTTGGTAAAGTAATTTTGGCCAGCAAGTCAGCATGGAACAATAAACGTTGAAACTATTTTCTCTTCAAGCCGTAGACCGAAGCTTGTGGAAAGTTACAATAATGGCAGTCCAGTTTCAAGCAGCAAAATCTGATCGGAGATGAGCAGAGTCCAGCTCCACTGTGTTGTGGATATCTTTTTAACGCGCTGTGTTTCGGCATTAGGGTCTGACGTCAGCAGCGTTTTCCTTCAGACATATGGTCGCCGCCATCGGGGGGCTGTTAAGGCGATGCTTTCTAGTTGTTTCTATATATTCCTACATGATCTGATAAGGCCGTGAAGCATCGTATGTACTAACCTAATCGTTTTCATGCGAATAGGCGCCTGCCCGAACACTGTTCGTTTATAGCTTAAGATACAAAACACCAATATTAGCACCCCAATATGGCGGCACAACCCATCCGCAGGCGTCTCCTAACACATGCGCGCTGCGGTTCGTTTTCTTTTTTTCAGACGAAGGAACGCTCGTTGGGTGCCTCGGTAGGTTAGCCCGCTGGCGGGGAAAGGAGAAGTGCACGCACAGGCCAACACGACAGAAAGACTTGCACGCAATGGTTATTCTTTTAACTTGCTTATTGCTTTATCTTCAAATATTGCTAAGAAATGGACCAGTAAATGAGGTAAAATAGATGTTCGAGGTAGCCTGAAAGTAGCAGTGGCGCTAGCTTGAGAAAGTTTTGTTACAGTGTACTAGAAGAGGTTCTCTTCTAGTACACTGTAGATTTGTCACCAAGCAGGGTCAGAAAGTAGCCAGTTTAGCGCAAAGTTGCCGCCACTGGCCGCTCTGTCGGTGGTCATTAGATGTTCTTCTATTTTTATATTTTTTCTTTATTTGGAGTGACGTTTTATATTATATTGAGGGGCACACAGAGTGGCGCCATGAATTTCAGCTTTCGCTGTGCATGCAGGCTGCGCCAGCTTCGATTAAATATAAGTATCAAAGAAGAAGACGAAGAAGAGGACAGAAGTACGTTCACGAGAGTGCAGGGATATCTTCAATGTTACTCGGCTCTGCGCACCAAGTAATGCGCTTTTTGTTTCCATCTTATTCACTGTCGCCTCCTCGTTCTTCATCATTTTCTTCGGTGAGCCAGCGGACATTTTTGAAAGTCGGAACACTCCGGAAGCGAATTGTCGGGCTTCCGAGAAATTGACTTCCGCGAAAGGCATTTGCATATTTTCGGTAATGCTGAAGAGAACCCCCCCCCCCCTCCTCCCGTCTTTTTTATGTATTACCCAATCTTATCTTTGTTTTTTAGCTCTGGTATAATGACCAATGCACCGGCTTGGAAGAAACGTTTCTGTGGAGGCCAGATTGCCATTTGCGACATTCGAGATTCAATTTCTATGCTTTTTATCCGTTTTTTTTTTCTTTTTTGTGTCGTGTGTAATCATCAAGAGGGGTGTTGATCACTTTTTTGTTGTTGTTAAGTTGTTTCTCTCGTTTCTTGTTGTATTGAGCCAAGAACTTATATTACGGGTTACAGTACCGATAATTGAACTGCCGGTCAGTTTAGACAATCGATGTGCGCCTTTTTAATTAACTGGTTAATTGAAGTGTAACGCGGCGTGGTTAGCGAAGCCGGTTTTGACTTGAAACGTGAAACGCTTAAGGAAAAAGGGTTTCTCGAAATAGCGTCAGTGAAAAGTTCAAGACTAGGTACGCGTCGTTACTTCGTTAAGTTCGCTGATTATTCTGTTAACGCGCTCGGCCACCGTGAAATAAAGAAAAATAAGTCTGTTAATTAAACTGATTAGTGAATCACTTGTGGCGGCTCAAGCACCAACTGCTGCTTCACTGGAAATTTTAGCAAGCGTACTTATGCTTGAAGTTTTGTAAGAGTCATCGAACAGCTTTGTTTATATTTTTTTCTCATTTTTATCCCATTGCTGCTTGAAGCTTCGTAATTACAGTTAAACGTTTCGTATGGAACACACATACACGCTTTGTTATTTGAACATTTTTAATACAATATCAATTTTTGTTCTCTGGTAACCTCATTATCGATGAATTGTCTGAACCAGACGCACATCATGAGACGGGAAGAAAAAAGCTAAAGTGACTGATAATTGAGTAACTAAACTAATCACAATATTTTAACTATGCGTTACAACATGGCCGAATGTTTTTTAGTTTTGTGTTTTTGTATACTCCGAAAGGAGAAGGGAACAGTCATAACAATTTAGTTCTGTGTTCCCAATTTTTTTTAGGTTGGTGTTTGAAATCATTCGTTCATTTAACCTGACACGCACGTAGCATCGCGAATGAAGTAGGATGGCGTGAAGTAGAGCTGAAATATAGAACAGTACACGTCACACGATTCAGCCACCGGACCAAAGTGTATTGCTCAACGCCCAACCATGCCGTGTCCATGCTTATGAACATTGTCGATCAGAGGGGAGATATTACGCATATATGAGACACAACATCAATACGTACGTATTAGGTGATGTGTTCCTTTACCAGAAAATACGTATAGATCTGTAATTCTAAAGACCCTATAGTGTCTCTTAGGGCGCGCTGAAAATGCGACGCAATGCGGGAAAAACCCCTCTGCCGACGATTTTCGATGGGCCGTAGGTATGACACCGCACCCACCGTTGTGGACTAGAGCTCTCACGGGGCTCGAATGCTGACAGGAAGGTTGCGAGACCGAATCCATGTCGCATTTCGATGGAGTCCAATCGATGGAGGTCCGGCCGTGTGCTTAGAACTGCATGCTCGAAAACCTGAGGTCGTTGAAATTTTCAGAGGTGCCTCCACAATGGCATGCCTCGTAAGCATACCTGCGTTTTTGGGACATGAAATTCTAAAAAAAAATATTGTGAAGTGCACTCATCACGAGAGCTACGGGAGAGGCGCCTAATCAAATATTAGTAATAAAAGTTAGTGATCGAAGTAAGTTCGTCCTCTTTACCCATTTTCCTTTTGAAAAGTGCGAAAAACAAGTGTAACCTTGGTAAAAAGGAGTGGGAAGATGCTGCACCTATTTGTTAATTTCTTCACCAAGATTGAAAGAGAGTAAGAGAACGATTCTAACAAGTGACACCGAATGCCGCAATGGGAATGTCAGTCACGTTACAGTGCCATAAAAGCTTTTTTACTGCGGTGTATGCAACTGCGCTTTCGCGACCGCCTGATGATTAAGGTAATGATCTCCAATTCAAGTTAGTTCCACCATTTCCCTCCTCTACACACAGAATGCACAAACTCTTCTCACCGTCTCGTCGTGACCATTAAAGCTAAGCATCGTCAGCATCCCCGAAGTGCCGTGAAAATTGCTCCCCGCGGAGCGGTGCTATATGGCCTCTTAATAGAGAAAAAGTGGAGGTTTGCGATGCCTTACAAGCTCTATGATAGCCCCTAGTGGGCAGTGCGCATGCGCAGAGGCCATACTCTATTGCAGCCGCAAAGTTTTCTTTGCGTGAGCAGCTGCCGTTCTTCGCCGAATGGGTCCCGTGGTGGATTCCAGACGGGAGTGCATACCCCAAATCCTTTTGAAACCGCGGGAGGCGAAAAGGCACGCGCGCGTGGATCGGATACGCTATGAGCCATTGTTGCCGGCCACCCGAAGCCTGTAGCGAAAGGCGCCGTTTTGCGAAACTTTATCGAACTCAAAATTCGGTAGATTTGCATTCGGAGGCCCCCTGTGTATACATGAATTTGTTTGGCTTGAGATCTCAATCGATATCCGGTTTGCCGAAATTGAGTGTGGAATTATTGGACGGGAATGCTGATCGCGCTTTGTGCGGTTCACTTCATCAGAGTATAACCACGGGATTAAGCGCAAGCTGCTAAACGTCTTCGGCTTATTCGCATTCGAGAAATTTTGCTCTATGAGGGGAAATGTTTGGGTTTTCCGCGACAACGGCTGCATGGACATTCGTGATAGCGAACTGAGAGTGAAGGAGGCTGGCAACTACAGGGCTGGATTATATAGGAAGCCCGCGCGCCTCTATAAAATGTCTATGACGTCTGCCGATTAGTCGTTAGCCCCCCCCCTTCCCCCCCCGCCTCCTGCGTTTGCTTCGTCGAGGAGCGGTGACGATAGCGCTTGCCTGTATACCCCGAACTCTTTGTGCAGTGAATAGGATCCTCTTGTGCGGAAATTTATTCAGCGGCTGGTCACTTCATTTGTATAAGCGCGAACGTCGAGCTTTTATCGAGCATTTTGAAGACAAGTCAAGCCCTAATTTACTTCATTAAGGCGTGAATTACTTAACGCTTAGAAGGGTGCGTGCCTATAGTCTTGGAATTACCCGTCGCTCAATGATCGACGGGCCCACGATACATGTGGAAAGCTTAAAACATTGGTTTATCCGGCTCGCTTTTCACGGTTGACCGTGGCCGACTTTGAAGAGCGGCCCCTCGTATTTATAGTTATATTTACACTATGCCCGTTTGACTGAAGTATGCAAGCAGCGCACAATGTAAGAGCCAAAGGTTGGTGAAACTTGTGAATCTCGCTCAGACTCGCTCATGAAAAATGTTTTGCGCCCAGGGCTCACTCGCACTCAAGTCTCGCCGAGCCCAATTTTTTTTTTACCGGAATCACTCTATAGGCTCAAAACTCGGCTCAATATTACTCACCTGAACTCACTCAGACTCTGATGGGCTCTATTTTAGTCCGAATGAGTGCGAGGGAGTGGACTCTTGAGTCAGTTCGCCGACCTATGGTAACCGCGCACCCCATGTTATCAGACATCCAGAAGACTTAAACTTACAGAACTGCGCAGATAGCGCCCCATATACCTCTTACAAATTTCGTCAGATGACGCACTTTTCTTGGTCCCTACATGAGAGACACAAGCTGCCAAGGGTGAGCAAGTGAATAATAATAACAATAAAGGACAATAGTTGATTCCAAACAATAAAGTTTGTCGAATCGAAACATTCCAAAGAAATCCTTCTTGTGCACTCCTCTAATGCCGCTATTTATGCTATCAAATATATTAAGGAAAGTTTTGATATGTTTCCGGTAGTTCTGATATATCCTTCGAAAAAAAAATGGGGAAGGGTCTTTCTTCATATTTTTTTTTCTTTTTCTCCTGTGGCTTCGCAGTTATCCGAAATTTTACATCACTACTTTGTGCTCATGCCCACGTATTGAGTTTGTCTTCAAAGCCATAGAAGTCTGTAAGCTGCGTGTTCTGCTTTCCCTAATTAAATTTTCCTTCCGAGGAGTGGCTCTAAAGTTTTGCACTTCTCCTGTTGTCCATGACAACGAGGGGGAAGGGCTGCGAGCGCGGCAACAACCATCTGCGCCTCTTTTGGGCCCTGTATAGTGTATGTGGTGTACGCTCGGTATAAGTTCGAACGGGACTCGCTGCGCCTTGCTTTGCGTTTGTTTCTCGACTGTGATATAATGCATGAAAAAGTGAACGCGGATGCCTTGTTGTATTTTCGAAACAAGCAGTACCCGTCTCGAGATTAATGCAAATACAATGCACTTCGGTACGACGCGCCCCTGCGTTGCACCATGAAAGTGCGGGTTCAACGAGCAAACACTTCAGTTTGGTGGTACAGCCACACTTTGGAAGGAATGTCCTGGTTGGAAACCGCTGAAATCTGCTCTTTTTTAGCTTTTCTTCCGGGTCACTTCCGTGTGGCTTCGCGTGACGCAAATTCAGTCGCAGCTAGCTGGACCTCGTCGATGGCGATGACAGAAGCGTAAGGGGGCGATAAATGCTTCGGATACGTGATTTCATCTGACTGCACAAGTCACAAAGTAACGGACACAAAGTAAGGGGTAGTCTTGTGAGATGCTAAATTCAGAAACGCCAGAAAGAGTCGAAACTAACGCCTATACGCCCGCGATAAAAAAAACAAACTTCGAGTGGGTCCCGCGAGAAGTGATGATGTTACAAGTTTATTAATCAGTGTCGTGTATTAAGAACTGCATATGAAAAGTTAGCGAACGTGGTACTGGAGTTATAAATCTTGAGTCGGAGCTTTTGTTGCGGTAGCGTATGATACCGGCAACAAGAATGCAGAAGATTATACAAATGTAAGGCATAAAAGTTATTTTTACTCATACTTTGTTTTTCTAAACCGCAAAAAAACAAATAATTGAACATTAACACTGACACTACTATTCAGCGTAAGACAGAATGCCAATGTTCACACGCTGCCGTGATTGCGTAACTTTTTTGGAAAATTAGAGAATAAAATAATCACATGCTTATATGATAGTCAGGAGCGACTTGCAAACAATTATAGGGCTGTCGGACATCTCAACACTCATGAGCAAGACGAGTGCTAAAGCGCAGTAACTTTCGACTTGAGACAAATAGTGGAGTGGTACGAGGAAAACATGCGGTAGCTTTTCATAACTGTCTCCTCCCATTAATCGACGAGGGCTTGCGAGAAAGCACAAAAGCGTAGCAGTAAATAACCGCTTAAGGTTCACTTCGGATAAGCTTAGAGCAGCATATGCAGTACAGCGTATATAGCGAGGAAACAATGCTGCAAACTGCATCGGCGAAATTGGATGGTTCGGCGTCGCAGTAAGGGAGTCTAAAACCACGCTTGAGCACACAGGTTTTCTCAATTTGCTGCAGTCACGGATTCTTAATGTAACTAAGAAGCCCACTTAACGCCCCGCCGCGGTGGTCTAGTGGCTAAGGTACTCGGCTGCTGACCCGCAGGTCGCGGGTTCGATTCCCGGCTTCGGCGGCTGCATTTCCGATGGAGGCGGAAATGTTGTAGGCCCGTGTACTCAGATTTGGGTGCACGTTAAAGAACCCCAGGTGGTCAAAATTTCCGGAGCCCTCCACTACGGCGTCTCTCATAATCAAATGGTGGTTTCGGGACGTTAAACCCCACAAATCAATCAAGCCCACTTAATACTAGTGGTGGCTGTCTCAATGCAAGGCGGAATAAAAGTTACTAAAGCCAATTAAAACACGTCGTGGAGCGTTGTGGCGGGCGAAGCAAGCCTTGGTGATTAGAAAGGCCGTGCCAGATCGGATGGCCTGGAATACCCGCGAAAGCGACCAACGTCATGTGAAAGCGTCAGTCTGCACGTCACGACTGTCAAGAGGTCAAGTCGCTTCAAATGTCTCGATTCAGGGGGAGGCATGAATGGCGCAATGCATGGAGGCGAAATGGCTCGAGTGCCGAAACCGTGAAAGAGAATGCAGCAACAGAGTCAGCTTAATTCTTGTAAATATGCAAACAGTGTCAGCATATGCGTTTGCAAAATACTTCAACGAAAAAAAGTGAAGCGCCGAAAACAGCCCAGCCCCCCAAAAAAACAAAAGAGATCAAATGCCATTGCGTGTTATTCGACCCGTTATTATTAAGTTAGGAAGTTGTCTCTCAGCTTTAACAAAAAAATGCGACCAGATGTCAATTTGCTGTTTCCCGCCCCTTTTTCAAAATTTTGTATATTAAATCGCAGCAATAGTGGTCCGCATTGCAACGTTGGTCACGAGAAGGGGTGCATTGATTGTCAATCAACTAAGTTTCGTTGAGCTGTGCAAAAATATGCATATGACAAACAGGTACATGTCTCATTGACAATGCCATTCATTATGCTAACAACCTAAAAGGTAATGATGGTAGCCACATAGATGTGTATTGCAAGGACTCAAAGTGCTGTTAATAATTCTGCATGGCTATACGTGAAACCGAGGGCGAAGAGAGAAAGGAAAGATTGACTAATCCATTAGAGTGAACGATTTATGTTCCAGGAATACTGTACAGCATACCGAGCTCTTTCGCGCCGTACGTTCGTGTCAAGGAGTTATGAAAGCGCTTTGATTAGGAAGGCCGCAAACCGATGCGCCATCGCGTCACATATCTGCCGGAGAGTTTCACTTCCTCTGTCAGCATTGTTATGCATTAACACATACGAGTTGTCGCGCGTGTACATGGTTGTTTGACCTTGTATAATAGCGGCCGGAATAGCTTCAATAAATTTTATGGAAACTGCGCTTTTTCCACTCTCTGTTATTCTTCCTACATTTGTTGCGCTGCGGCGAATCCCAATTATGGCCAACACGTGTAATAATAATAATAATAATAATAATAATAATAATAATAATAATAATAATAATAATAATAATAATAATAATAATATATTATTATTATTATTACACGTGTTGCCCATGATTGGGATTAGTAATATAATAATTAGTAGTGGTGGTAGTAGTAGTAGTGGTAATAGTAGTATTGTTGCTGCTGTTAAATATGTAAATTGATTTGAAGACACCCTGACAACTGGTGCACGCAGAATGGGCGTCGTGTCCTCCTTCGCGAAGTGAGCGGTGATTATTTTTTTATTTTTTGTTATTTTTCTGTGTATCTTATAAATTACTATCTTGATGTTTGGATAGCCGGCTCTAACATAGTCTGTTTTTCGATATCTTTACTTTCATATGTAAATAGACAAATAAACAAAAATAAATAAATAAATTGAAAATTAACACGCAAAAATACGACACTCGAAGAGTAAACAAAAAAACATTTACGTGGAGCTCCGGCATTGAGCGTAATTTCGCTGTGTACCACGTGTGCGGGATCACACCGGCATTTATCGGTGACAAGAGTGGGGAACGAGCTTCACTGGGAGTTTGATATTGGCCCACTACGGAGAAGTGCATCGTTGTAAAGTTTGAACAGCTGCGGAGAAAGGACGAACACGCTTTCCTGATTTTTGACAACGAACGAGTACACCACAAATACGAGAAGATTCTTTTGCAGCGAGCTTATACGGCGCAGCTGTGGGACCGGTTGTATTCGTCAAAGTATACACCGTGGTCTCGACTTCGTGTAGATAGAAAATAGCAGGTTGTGCCCCGAGCAGCCGGACAGAGGAGCAGAAGAGTGTGGAGGTTTAGCTCTCAAAAGGGCTAGAGAGAGTGAAAGAAAGAAAAAAAAAAGAAAATGTGGAAGGAAGCGCTTCGCGCAGTCACGTTCGTTTTTTTTTTTATATGAACAGATGCATGTCTATGCTGACTGAACGAGAAGGCTGTTCGTCCGTCTGTTCCTCTACAACGCAAGACGGTCATTGCCATAATGAAATAACCGCACAAAACAAACTTAATTTCTCTGGCAGAGCATTGGGTAAACACAACACGCTAGAAGAGATTATTGAGGCACAGCATAAGGCTCAGATGGCCAGGCTCTCTTTCTCGGACGCGGGGAGGAGCATCCTGACCATCCTAGGGTATAGGCGGTACAGAAAGAACACAAGCACAGTCTCACGAAGAATCAAAGGGCCAACCTTAAGGTATCTCCGTTTCTCCGCAACGTACCACCGCAGCACAACGCGGGGAGGCGGAAGGCTAAGGGTGAAGCCCTGCTCAAGGACGTTCATGCAAGCCCGGAGTCTGCATGCTTCGTAGACGATTCGCAGTACAGTCGATCAGCAAACTTCTCAGTCGTCGCAGTTGTCACATAACGTCGCAGTTGTCACATAACGTCTCAGTCGTCACATAACATACCAACATTGTGGTGCCACGTATATATACGTTAAACCAGATGCTCTGGCAGTGCCTCTCATTACATAGTTCTCAGCGCATGACCGAAGAGGAATGGAGCTCTGCGATCAGGAGCTCAGAACCTTTACATCAACTAAGGCCTTCCCTGCAGTGGGCCCACGACGTGGCGATGGGGCTCGGCTGACCCGCCCCGACGTGGGAGTTGCCCGCTGATTTACCACCTTGAAGTATACAGCGTCCCTCAGAACTTCAATAAAGTTTTCTGTTTGTCTGTTTGGCAGAGCGTTGTCTGGACCCGGGCAAGTGTCTCTGAAGGCGAGTCTCTTAAACGCTGGGAACCCATGTTTGCTTCATGCTCGTGTGTTTGAACCTCATGAATGTGCGTATAGCCGCCATTCAAAACAGACGGAATATGAGAACAATTTCCATGAAGCCTCCGTTGAATTTCGTGGCTGTGGAATGACAGTCCTCTATTGGCCAACATGTATAACAGACGTGGCGGACGGGGCTCCAAGGCGAAATTTTCAGCTTAGCGAAAACGTGAGGCCCGACTCACGTTTTGGTCGTCCCGAGATGCGCCTGCCATGGGGCCGTTCCAGACGTTGAATAACGCTGGAAAAAAGGTGAAGGACGCAATTGCGCTTACACACAACTTTCTAAGAAAAGCTGCCACATACGAAACGCTACGCTTACGCATCCCTTAGATAACTCCAGAAGGTGATTCGGTGAGAATATAGTTTTTCTTCTACTTAAAATGAAGAATGTCGTCAATCTTTTGAAGTTTAAAGCGCGTCAAGTTTTCTTTCCTATAGCAAGACCAAATTATTTAGCAGTACTGCCAACATCACAACAAGATAAAAGAAAAAAAAGGTTGCGCACTCGCCACAGTATGTGTGTGTGTCATCATCGTCGTGATGAATCTGGTGCCTCCCTGAAAGAAAAAAAAACAAATGATGAGCCTGACAGTGAGAGACGACAATTACTGTGATTAATGTTACTGGGATTAAAAAGCTACAGTGTTTGCTTGGTCTTACATTCTGCATTATTATTATTATTATTATTATTATTATTGTTGTTGTTGTTGTTGTTGTTGTTGTTGTTGTTGTTGTTGTTGTTGTTGTCGTCATCGTCGTCGTCGCCTTATAGTTAATGAAGCTATGAACTCTGTTCTAAGCCTATAGGGCGGATAGAGGCTGGGGATAGGCGAGAGGGGCTTCAGCTTTTTTTCTGGAAACGGCAGTGGTCTGAATCCAGTTTCACGAATTTCTTTTGCACTATAGCATTTTCTTTCTCCCACCGTAAGATTGTCATCGATTAGACTGTTCAGTTCAGTGTTTCAGATTTATTAATCAAATCCACCTGTAAAGTGCCTGATTTTCCTCTCTTTACTTTATGTGTTGACCAATCGCTAATGTCGCGAAGGGAGACAGACGCCTGACTTAATTTACCTTGTCATTCACATGAAGATGGACCATACTCGTACAGTTTTGTTCTCCGTGTATACTCAATAATATTTCGTGTTGGATGCACGAGGGGTATATGTGCTGCCACTTTTTTCCCCCTCCTTTTCGCGGGGTTTTCGTAAACGTGCAAAACTGTCGTACAAATGAGTCAGTTTCAGCCTATTCACAGGGATCGTTGGCCGCTCAAACATACAGCCTTCTCCCACGTTTTAAAGAGAGTACCAAAAAACTATTTGTTACTCTTTTTGGTGCGTCCTAACTTGGTACGTATACATATCCCCGCCGCGGTGGCCTAGTGGCTAAGGTATACTCGGCTGCTAACCCGCAGGTCGCGGGATCGAATCCCGACTGTGGTGGCTTCATTTTTTATGGAGGCGAAGATACTGTAGGCGCGTGTGCTTAGATTTGGATGCACGTTAAAGAACCCCAGGCGGTCGGAATTTCCGGAGCTTTCCACTACGGCGTCTCTCATAATCATACGGTGGTTTTGGGACGGTAAACCCCACATATCATCATCATAACTCGCTACATATAGTATAACTCTAATAAATATTGTTGCTGGTCTAGTTGGTGCATAGTTATAATACAGGTAGGTTGTAAAAGACGATACAACACGGTACTTGCGCGCTTGCGCTTGTTGTTCCCTCGTCTATGTTTTCGTCGACCTTGTGCTGCGCCACCTTCCTGTATCCTTTATATATCTTTATGTATCCTTCCTGTATAACTTTCTTTAAAAATACACGTTAACTTTCTCTTGTAGGCCATGTCTTTGAATAGTCGTGGGATATGCGGGTCTACAAAAGAAAAATAGCGCCACCGTCAGGGCTACCACGAACAATACTTCTGTCTCTCTTTCTTTTGTTAGAAATGGAGGCGTAATGTGCGCTGCTTGGTCGAGCGTCATCTAGGTGGCAAGGGTAGGAGTCACCCCTCAAGCTGTCCCAATCGTCGCAAGTGCTTGGAATAAGAGACAACCGAGCTATATATAGTTGGTACGTATTCATTACAAAACATACATGGTGTGAAAACACGGGCACCAGAAGGATTTCGGGATACCGAAGGAAGTTAGCCGTTTGTGGTGTCCTGACTTTTTTCTTATGGCCATGTTTTCACGTCATGTCTGTTTTGTAATGAATACGTCACACATGCATACACGGCTCGCACACCCTGTCTCGTGAGGAGATTGTACACAAGGGCTGCCAACGCTGTGCATTCTGAATCGCTGAGCCGTTAAAGCGGTCGAGAGCGCGGCTCTGACACACTGGTGGCGTCTGCTACTGCTACCTCGCGTTAACAAGTTTCCGCTCATGCTTGAATGATACCACGAAGACCTAACAAGTGGTTTGGCTATTTTTGGTATCATTACGGCGTTGGCTTGTGAATATTACTACGTAGGTGTTGGTGCCAGTGTCGACTAGAGGACGCTTCTAGCAATATAGAAGAGGTTCAAGTGTCTCGGGCTCATAACCGATTGTGTCGCACTTGCCTTGAGGCGTCTGCAACTGCAACTGCAACTCTACGCGTATCATTTTGGTGGAGGTGCTGGATACGTCACTACTGAAGTCGGAGCTGGATCTCTGCAGTGGGGGTAACATCGGTTCCGCTGCTATGGCTAACGACAGTGTACCTGCCGCTCAGGCACCAGTGAAATACGTCATGACTTCGTTACGTGACCCGGGAATCTTCCCCGGCTCTGGCAAGGTCGACATCGATGAGTAGCTGTCGATGTACCGGCGCGTCGCCAACACCTTACAGGTGGGACCCAACACTTATGCTGACGAACTTGATATTCTACCTGGGGGACACCGCAAAGGCGTGGTTTGAGACGCACGAAGCCGTACTCACAAGTTCAGACATCTGTAAAGAGAGGCTACGAGATCATTGCGGGACACCAATCGGACGCCAAGCAGAAGGAGCTCGCCTGTCATGCCCAGACGCCCACCGAATCGTATATTTTCTACATTCAGGATGTTCTGGCACTTTACCGAAAAGCCAATGACAACATGCCGGAGGCAGATAAGGTCGGACACATTGTGAAGGGCATCGGTGACGATGCATTCAACATCTTGCTATGTAAGAGCTGCACTACAGTTGACTCGCTCATCAAAGAGTACCGCATCTTTGAGCAAGCGAAAGGCAAGAGCATCGTACAGCATTTCGACCGGCTCTCTAATACGGCTCTGACCTCGTCCTGTAATGAACCAGCGCCGCTGCATCAACCGGCATCACCAAGTTTGACGCGAGCCATACATTCAGAATGTGAGGCTATGGATCCGAGCTTTCATGGTCCCAACACGCATGACAACCTGACAATCTCGCCCATTCAAGCTGTTGTTCGCCAAGAAATTGCGAATATAGACAAACCATCCGCCCACGTCCCGCACCGATCATTGCTCTACTACCCCCCGACAGTATTCCGCGAACCGGTACCCATCTGAGTGGCGAACGCCAGATGACAGACCAATCTGCTTCGTGTGCTCCCGGATCGGCCATATCGCCTGCCACTGCCGTAGCCGCTGGAATTCATCGCCTCGACTACTGACCGACGCTACGAACGCTCAGCTCGTCCTCTCTCGCCACACGCCAAATCATCCTATGCTGATCGTCCTATGCTGACCCTGCCGCTTCACCTAAAAAAAACAATTACCCCCGTATCTGCATGTTAATCTACAATTGTCGCCGAAAGATGGCAGTCTTGTGGAGAGAGTGAACAAAACATTTATTTGATGTTCTGCACAAAAAAATCGGTGAATGGTATTCTGGAGGCGCTGCGTTACAGTGCCTCGAGCGTGCAGCGTAGGCGAACGAGCGCAATAAGTCACGTCACACGTGAGACATGAGCGCTATCTGGCAGTTTTCTTCGAAAACAAAGCACGCGGCTTTGAGACGGGCGTGCGCGCCCGTCTCAGAGGTGATAAGGTGTAGAACGCAAGGCGACGGGTAGGGGTCACTACCTTGTCGTCTTAAAAAAGCGTTGGAAACACTCGCCTTTTCATGCAAGCGTTGCATGTTCAGCGCAGCGTGATAAACGCTATGGTCCTTATAATTACTTATGTATGCCTTTTCTTGTAAAAGACGCACATGCAGAATACATACGTGTTGTTATGCTGCCTCAGATATGCACAATTATCGCTTTTTGATGGACAATCAATCAAGTATGAACGCTGAACCTTGAGCAACAATGGTGGGCGCTGCGGATGGAGTCGGCCGTTTGAGGTACCGTTTGGTGCCGTTCAGAGTACCCGGTACCGTTACGGGTGGACAAACAGACAAATGTACAGACAGACAGATCAAACTTTTTGCGTCAAAGGTCCCCAAGAAAGACCGGTGACCCCCGTCCCCATCCTACCCAGGGCGTTCCTCGGGAAACTAACCAATGCAGCCCCGAAAGGTGAGGCTGCGGTAACGACTCTGACTGCAAAACCTCTGTAGACCCTTGCCCATAAACAAAACCTAATCGAAGTTTTTGTTCATCATGTGCCCGTTAAAGTCCTCATCGACACTGGAGATCAGGTGTTGGTCATGCGCTCTGACCTTCGTAGCCGTCTTCGAAAAGTGCTAACGCCCGCCGAATCACCGTTACATAGGTGTTGGTGCCAGTGTCGACTAGAGGACGCTTGTAGCCATAGAAGAGGTTGAAGGGTCTCGGACTCAGAACCGATTGTGTTGCACTTGCCTTAGGGCGTCTGCAACTGCAACTGCAACTCGATGCGTATCAATGTTTTCGCAAAAAAAAACACGGTGGCTGAATCTAGACAAATGAGATTCCGACAAATCGACGCAGCTGGTGGCTGTATGTTCACTCTGTGCACGCATCGGTAGAGAAATGGTCACGCTGTGTCAAATTTATTCGAGTCAGGTTTTTTAGAGAAACAATGTGAAAAGTTTTTCATGACCTCTGCCAGCGCTTTTGATCACGCCCACTCTGCGAAAACGAGTATTCCCGGTTGTCAAGTGAAAGTTGTTCACGATATCGATTGCATGCGCGCGTGATACCGCGAATCTTAATTTCATATGTAAGGAAACCTTCAGCGCTCCTCGTTCAGCTGGCAAAACTACGAAGCTTCGTGAAGTTGTCTTGTACGTTGCTATCGCCTCAATATTTTCACTTTTGTGCTAAACTGTGCTTTTTTGTCAATTTAATGTGATCGCTTTTTCATGTTTCTTTTGAAGACGATAGTCTTTCTTGGGGACTTTGACGCAAAAGTTTTGGTCCCTCTGTCTGTCTGTTCTTTTGTCTGTTTGTCCGCCTTTAATGGTACCTTAAAAACCACCAAACGACACCCCAGACGGCGGACCCCATCCGCAGCGCCCGCCATTATTGCTCAAGTTTTAGCGTTCATACTTGTGCGATTGTCCATCAAAAAGCGGTTATTGCGCATATCTGAGGCACCATAACAACACGTACATATTTTGTATGTGTGCCTTTATACTATAAAAGGCATACATAAGTAATTCGAAGCACCGTACTGCTTATCACGCTGCGCTGACGATGCAACGCTTGCGCGAAAAGGCAAGTGTTTCCAACGCTTTGCTAAGACGACACGGGGGGCGGCACCTACAGTCGCTTTGCGTTCTACACCTTATCGCCTTCAAGACGGCCGCGCACGCCGCGCGCTTCGTTTTCCAAGATAACTTCTAGATAGCGCTCATGTCTCACGTGTGACGTGACTCGGTGCGCTCGTTCGCCTCCGCTGCACGCTCGAGGCACTCTAACGCAGCGCCTCCAGAATACTATTAACCGATTTTCTTGCGCAGAACATCAAATAAACGTTTTGTTAACTCTCTCCAGACACAAGTCTATCGTCTTTCGACGACATTTGCAGTGCAACATGCAGATACGGGGACAGTTTTTTTTTTAACAAGTTTTCATTTTTCGTTCAGCGACGAATCAAAATGCTATGACTTTCTGCTCTCATATGTTTTGTTCTTACGAAATAATAGACGTCCAGATTTGAGAAAACTATAGAACTACGATCATGCAACGATTCCGCTGAGCCCCTAAGGTATAGAATTCGGTGATTTCGCATGATGTGCGTATTTTATTTTTTTTTCTTTGGTGAATGGCTTTACATGGTGTCATGTTTCGCTTTCCCCGTTCTTTCACATCATCGTCCCTTCCGTTTCCTTTTTTTTATAAGGAAGTGTGCCTTGTCGGGTTATTCTTACTCACCATCACATCATAGTGGCTTTCACGTAGAGGACAAACAATTTGATAGCATTGGTGTTCTGTGAATATTGCTCTTCATTTCTTGTGCGAAACTTTGGGATTGGCTCCAAAATAAAGGCAAGAAGGAAAGCCGCTTTCATCCGAAGTACACGCTGAACCTAGAGACACACCATACAGTGAGGCTGTGGGGTTTTTAATCTACATTTATTTCCTTTCGAACGGAAGAGACGCGCTGAGACGCTGGCTGCTGCTCTGGAGATATTTTGGTTGACCGCCACTCTTATCCATGCTCTCGCTCTAATGCTTCCTTTAAAGTTTTTGAGCTTCCGGCCTGCCACGCTCTCCGCTTGAAAGTCAGAACTCTTTCTCTTTCCGTCTCGTCCCTGAGCTCATCGCGTCCTGCTTCTGCTTCTTCTTCTATTTTTTCACTTTCGACGGCTTCGTTACTTGCTCTTAAAACTAACTTTCCCGCTTCCGCTGCTGAAGAAAAAGAAAGTTACCTCTTAACTTGGAGTTCCGAAATAAACTTCTTTCGTGTTTTCCGATGAGACTAACATACATGACGTAATATATATATATATATATATATATATATATATATATATATATATATATATATATATATATATATATATCAGGACTTAACAGACAAGGATGCCAAGAAAAGTATAGGGGCTGTAATTTAAGAAAGAGAGAGAGAGAGAGAAATAAAAAGACTTGAGGCTAACCATGGCTGAGCCCCGGTAGGCTACCCCACACTGGGGAAGGGGAGAGGAAGGAAAGTTATAGAGGAGAAAAAAGTCAGACTGGGCCGACGCGTAACAGTTTCACGTTTTCCATCACAAACGATGAAACAGGCCGGGGTCTTTGAGGAAACGCAGCAGTGCTTTCGTTGGCTTTCATAACTGGGATGGGCAGCGCCGTGGTCCCAATAACTTCTCGGCAGGGAAGACTGCGGAAGTGAAACACTGCGGAGGTAAAGCCTCTAGTTAGTGTATGCCGGGCAGTAACATAAAAGGTGTTCAGTAGTCTCATCGACGCGCCGTCGTTGCACTCCGCGCTGTCGGCCATCCTAATCTTAAATGAGTAGGCATTGTTGAAGGCTATATGCCCAGACGCGGACGGCACAACACTGCACCTTTCTCCCTGGAGAAATACCAGATTTATTGATTGATATGTGGGGTTTAACGTCCCAAAACCACGATATGATTATGAGAGACGCCGTAGTGGAGGGCTCCGAGAATTTCGACCACCTGGGATTCTTTAACGTGCACTCAAATCTGAGCACACGGGCCTACAACGTTTCAGCCTCCATCGGAAATGCAGCCCCTGCAGCCTGGATTTGATTTCGTGACCTGCGGGTTAGCAGCCGAGTACCTTAGCCACTAGACCACCACGGTGGGGCCTGTGGAAATACTAGAGGATAGCCGTAGTCTTAGGGATGGGTTGAGAGAATACAGTCGATGATGCGCGAACTGTGATAACTGCCACTGCTGAAATGTCATGTGCTGCGCCAGCTTACTAAAGTATGGAAAGAAGGTTTGTTTGTACGTGTGCATATGTAGCAGCTTCTTCGACGAGGTCGTTGCAGGAGACTCCGCAATCACTTGGTTATCCACTGGAACACAACGTTGTGTCGTTTTTCGGTCGCATAGTGCAGCATGTATCTTACCTCCCACACTAGTTGTCTGCACGAACCTCGACGAAGTGCCGACGAAAGGCATTGTAGAGCCGCCTTGGAGTCGCAGAATACTGCCCACCGATTAGCCAGTGGTTGCTTGATATAATCGATGGAACCTCGCTGGGCAACAATTTCCGAACCAGTCGATGTGCTCAAGTGACAATGTTTGTAAGTGATGTTGATGTGTCGCGATGGAATGATGGTGGCGCTGGTGTAGCTAGTCTCGGTGGTAGAGCCATGTTATTAGAAGTAATTGTACCGTCCACGTGAAGAAACAAAAGTGGCAAAAAGAAAACTTTCCACCGGCAAGATCCAAATCGCGGCCTTCAAATAAAGCGTCCGATGCTCTACCACGTTTATAGGGTGGCGGTCATGCTTCCATACACTTTATAGGGTGCATATGTGCTCGTGACCTCTCTCACCGAAAATACCGTATGCGAGCTCCAACAAATGCCACAGCAACCGCATTTAGCCATGGCTACGTTTCATGAATAGGTTGGGTTCGCCTTGGTGGATCAGTGGCTATATGTTGCTCGGCTACTGTTCTGAAGGTCGGGCGTTCCCTCCCGGCCTTGGGGGTCGCATATCGGTGGAGGCGAAATGGTCTAAGGCCCGTGTACTGTGCGATTTCAGTGAACGTTCACGAACACCAGGTGGTAGAAGTTTCCGGAGCACTCCACTGCGGCGTCTCTCATAATCACCGCGTGGTTTTGGGACGTAAAGCCTCAGATGGTGATTGTTATATAAATAGGTTGGAGAAAGCACGCACCAAGCCGGCGTCGCCGCGGCGGCTCTCGGCGCGGGCTTCGCAGTGCCGCAGGAACCACCTTCATCAGCGGTAAGTGACAAAGTGACAGGGGAATCCTCGCAGCTGACATTGCAGCACCCACGTAACAACAGCCTTGCAAAAAGAAAACGTTTTCGTGTTCACCTCATCGGAATATTTTTTGGGATCATTTGCATCTTTACTCTTTATCCCACCGGTTTGGTGTTGGAAGTATACGTATTTAGGGCAATATAGTGGCTCAACTCTTGTGAACACGCGCCAATAAATGCACCAACAAGTCACTTCTATTACTAATAACGGCAGAAACGACATAGCATAATGGTAAAAAAAAATGTCAAGTAGAGCTCGACGTCCATATATTAGCAGGGAATGAGGGCGCTATATCTCGAAAGGCAAAAACAAACCATAAACACAGATGTGCAGAGGAATGTATACACACCGCTCTCAGATCCAGTCCTGTCAAAAAATAATAATAAGGCAATAATGCGCTGAGCACGCGAAGTGACAGCGTATAGAGCGACCGACTGACCTTGTTCTGATGTAGCCTACGGTCTATATTTGTGTCGAACACGCTCGAAAAGTGCTAAAAAAGGCAAGTCGCTGTTAAATAAACGCGGCCCGAAGAGCGGCTGTGAAGTAATAAGAACAAAAAAGAAAACGTTGCTTACGTACAAGCCTATGTTGGCTAACCAACCGGCGGTCGAGCTTCCTTCAATAAACTTCCGGGCAGGCCTCCGGTGCGCCTGGTCTTGACGGGTCGCACGCACACACACACGCTCGTTCGAGCGAAATACGCTTTCCAGGGAGATGCGAGAGGGGACAGCAATCTCGCAAAAATGTGGCCCGCAGCTGCTTAAGCGCGTCGTCCGAGCGGGTCAGGTCGCCGAGGGAGATTGACCGGTGGCGTCTCAGGGCAAACAACGCGGTGAACCGACTCGCCGATTGAGCGGCACTGATTTTTACCTTGCGAGCAAAGTGCCGGACACGAGATTGGGCGCAAACCCGCAGGGATGCGTGTGTTGCTGGCGCTTAGTTGCGCGTTTCCTGTGGGAAAACTGTTGCGTAGCCTCTTGCCAGGATGGAAAAGAACATTGGTGTCCGTGCGGAGAAGCGCTTCGAGTGATCTTCACTGGTTTCGTTTTCCTGGGTGAAATGAATTCAACCCAACCACGTACTTACTTCGAACGCTGTTTCTTTAATGGATGTATATTGGGTAGAGAGTGGTATGGATACGCTGTATTTTCTTTTTTTTTTCTCAAATGTGTGTGATAACACAGGGACTCGTATGGAGGCAGCTTTGATCACTTCATATAGGAACCATGGGCAAATTTACGCCTCATTTCCTGGCCCCTTATACGAAGTATCGGGCTTCTCGCTTTGCGCTTCTTAGCCTTGGTAGATTCGAAAGTCCGCCCCACAGCATTCAGCATTAAGTAGTTCTTTTTTTTCTTCTTTTGCTTTCTCTTTGCCTCAAAATCTCAAAGCGCAACTCAACGGAACAAGACGTCTGTTGCATTCTTGCAGGAAAAAAAAAGAACCAAGATCTTTGGAGAGTCGAGAATTGATCGCGCCAAATCGCGATGGCCGCACCGCTGGGAAATAAGCCAAGTGGCGTACCGCCTTTTTTCTTTTTTTCCCCTCGCCTCTTTCCTAAAGGGGCATCGTACAACTTGTTCAACTTTTTTTTTCTTGACTGCCTATCTCCTACTTGTTGAGTGAAAGCACATAGTGAAGAGGAAGTAAAGATAAAAGGAGCCACGTGAGAAGGAGGTGTATGGGCAGACAATTAAGTCAAATAATATATGGAACCGTGATCAAGGGCTCATTCAAGCACAACGAGGAAGGAGAAAGAAGTTTGGATCCGCACAAAATAGGTCTTTTATATTGTATTTTGCGTCGTGTTAGTTTATCCCGTTTCTTCAGACTCGTCAGAAGAGGCGCATTCCTCGTTGCTTGCCCTTCATCATGACGTCTATCGCTCTCATCCTTTCCCTACAGCGGACGCAATGAACTTGAGCCAAGGGTAGACATGAACATGGACTAAGCGGGCAATTTTGCACTACTGCAGGTATTCGCTCTTCTTTACTCGTCCATCCGTCACTTGCCTGGTCATATACTTTCGGTGGTTAGCTCGTCTGCCTGCATGCCTCCTCCTATCTGCGTTTGTTTAGGTCTGACTCGCTCCCTCCACTCTCCTAGTGTCTGCTTATGGAAGTGGGCGGTAGTTCTTGGCACCCATTGTCAGCCTCGGGTTGCCACTCACTTTCCGGCTCCGCAAAGTGCTTGTCAGCAACATTGGGACAGACTCGCAGGCGTTATGCTTGCTATCTGTCATCGTACGCAGGCCACGTGGCCGACTCGACGGACGCAGGAACCGCTGCAACTGGCTTATTTCGCCCTTGAACAAATCGCTCACTTGCTTGCACGCAATGCTCTCGCCCACTATTTTCTCCTCTCCATCCGTGCCGTCGCCCTACACCAACCGCGGAAGGTAGTACGTATGCACAAAAATGGAAGGTTTTATCGCACACGCAAGACTTCTACATCGGGAGATTGAAGGTAATTTACAATACGGAGAGTTATTTAGTGAAACAGAGCATCAGCAAAAGCCAGGAAGGTCAAATTTTGTGTGCTACGATGTAACGGAGGTCAGGGAAGAGCTAAGCTGGGTGGCTTTCCTTCTTTCTCTTTACCTTTCTTTTAAATGCGAAGCATTTCTTGGCGTACTGCAAGGATCTACCTACCTATCTATCTATCTGTCTGTCTGTCTGTCTGTCTGTCTGTCTGTCTGTCTGTCTGTCTGTCTGTCTGTCTGTCTGTCTGTCTGTCTGTCTGTCTGTCTGTCTGTCTGTCTGTCTGTCTGTCTGTCTGTCTGTCTGTCTGTCTGTCTGTCTGTCTGTCTGTCTGTCTGTCTGTCTGTCTGTCTGTCTGTCTGTCTGTCTGTCTGTCTGTCTGTCTGTCTGTCTGTCTGTCTGTCTGTCTGTCTGTCTGTCTGTCTGTCTGTCTGTCTGTCTGTCTGTCTGTCTGTCTGTCTGTCTGTCTGTCTGTCTGTCTGTCTGTCTGTCGCTCTCGTGGCTACATCCTTAGCTTATAGTGTACGCTCAAAGTGGCATAGCAGGAGGTGAGCGTATGACGACCACGATTCACAAGTCATGATATGAATGTTACTTGCATGTTCCGCACGTCATGAACCCCTTTTCATCAGTCATATGCAGCACATTCGTGCATAATACGACCACGTAGTCTGGTATGCGCCACAGTAGATTCACAGTCTACGTCGACCCAGAGACAGTGATATTGCTCTCTAAAAATCTTAATTCGCGGGTTCAAATCCCGGCTGTGGCGGCTGCATTTCCGATGGAGGCGGAAATGTTGTAGGCCCGTGTACTCAGATTTGGGTGCACGTTAAAGAACCCCAGGTGGTCAAAATTTCCGGAGCCCTCCACTACGGCGTCTCTCATAATCTTATGGTGGTTTTGGGACGTTAAACCCCATAAATCAATCAATCAATCAATAAAAAATTACAACGCAGCCAGCTTTCCTCAGCGTGGTTCGCATAACGTCGATTTCGAGGGTGCGTGGGATATGCCGAATCTTTATTCTGTATATATCTGCAGAATTTATGCGCGCATGTATTCGGACTGCCTTTTGTGTTTCCATTCGTTTAAAGAAATGTGTAGTGTTCTGTTTGATTACTCTCTTTTCAGGGTTCTCCTTTGCTCGCGTAATTTAGTGACTTCCTCCGACGATTTTCAATCTTTTAAATGTGCGTTGTACATTTAGTTCTCTCCTCAAATGTCTTCGAAAATGTCAACATCTCCCATAAGAGATGAAGAGAAGGAAATTTACTGAGTACATCACACTAGTACACTTCTAAAAATTCATGGTTCCAATGCAGTTCATCTGTTGGAGACACATAGTTTCGACATATCTCGGTTGGGACATGTTCTCTTCAAACATTGTTTTAAAAATCGGCTCAGTAATTTGAGATAAGCTTCAAGCAATTTCTCGCACTTCGTGCCGATAGAGAAAATGCCTTCCAGAAAAAAAAGAGCGAATTCCCACCATGCCACGAATCATGCGTTTGTTCTTTGAAACGTGCTTGATACGAGTACGGCATTTTCATCTTCAAGGCTGTGTCACTTCCCCAATAGCCAAATAGAAGCACGACTCCTCTCTCTCTCTCTCTCTCTCTCTCTCCATGTACCCTCTAAACGTAAAAAAAGACGACGAATATGGTTGCTCTGTAGCTGCACGAAAGACGGAAGACCAAAGCATGATTAATTCAACGCCAGGATCAGTCTCGCAAGCTTCTGTGTGTCCATATGAACAATTGATTTCAAAGCGAGCGTGTGTATGGAACTTGGAAGCAGTGTTCGAGTGGTGTGCATCCGACGGCGTGATTTGCAATCGAAATGTCGCACGACGCGTTCGGCATTTGCCCACGCTTGCAAGACGCGTAAAAGGCCCCGGCTGTCATTACGCGTCACTTCAAAGAAGGATTGTATACTGTACTGGCCAAGATCACAGAAATTCAATCGGCATTCCCCTCTGCTTCCTCTCGCAAATTACGGCTTGTCTACGGTCCGTCGCCGTGAAACGTGCCGTTCGGAAGCTGCGCCGTCGCTTCCGAGCTGAGCGACGTGTGTTCATGGAATACGCGAAGACGAATGGCGGTCATTTGTAGACCGACCTGCCAGTCGGACGTTTTGAAAGAGGGCTTTTCTTGCTTCTATTTCGCTCTGCATATCTCCTGAAATGCAATGTACTGTCAGCTGTGTGGGCGTCCGGCAGTGCTTGGTGCTGTCGGCTCCATGGAGAGGCCACGTATTGCATTGGGCGAAATGCATGCTTCGCGTATTCTGCTACTTTTCCTTTACCGACTTGCTCGATAGCCGTTCGATGAATCGGGACACGTCAGTCAGCTAGCGAGACGGCGAAATGCTCGAGCCTCGTGTGCCTTGTGGTGTTTAAAAGTGTTTTAATTGGGCCTATTGTTGGTATGGCATATTGAATGGCGATGATGCTCTATAGAGGTGCACACAGATCAATAGGCACTAGATTATGTCCGTGTAATTTTCGTATTCTTTTAGCTATTCGTTTGTGTGCACTTCGGTGGTCCATCATCACCATTCACTGTGCGGTTTCAGTGAACGTCAAGGAGCCCCAGGTAACCTTCGCTTCAAAAGAAGATTCAGGATTGATCTTTGTATGGGCCGAAATATTGCCCCGCCACGGTGGTCTAGTGGCTATAAGGTACTCGGCTGCTGACCCGCAGGTCGCGGGATTGAATCCCGGCTGTGGCGGCTGCATTTCCGATGGAGGCGGAAATGTTGTAGACCCATGTACTCAGATTTGGGTGCACGTTAAAGAACCCCAGGTGTTCGAAATTTCCGGAGCCTTCCACTACGGCGTCTCTCATAATTATATGGTGGTGTTGGACGTTAAACCCCACAAACCAATCAAATCAATGGGCCGAAATATTTGTTCACAGGACTCTCCACAGTATATATATATATATATATATATATATATATATATATATATATATATATATATATATATATATATATATATATATATATAATGAAAAGCTTCAGGGTGTTTACCAGACGAGTCTTACTTTTGACGCTGACATTATTTTCAAAGTTTTCCAATTCCTGTGTTTCCTGATACTGCTACTTTGTATGAGATTGCCGCCTGTGCTTATCCAGTGTCCTAAGAAAACATTGTGTTCTGAAACGTGTGCTACGATGTTATTCTTCGAATGGTATGTTCTTCAGCTGTTAAAATAAAATGAGTGGTATTAAGCGTGAATGAAATACTTTCTTTGGCATCGAACCTCTCGAAACGTACGGGTACAATGTACAACAGTGCATGCCGTGCTACATGCCCTTAAAATGAACGAATAAATACAGAGGGCTCAGATATAGATGTCGAAGTATGCTCATCCATGAGGCCGCCGGCGTTCCACGCCTCTATGCATGTCGTTCGCGCCAAATACGAATGCTAAAAGCTGCATCTCATGTTACAATCTTTCTTTGCGTGGTAATAAACTAATGACGTGCAATTGACGTGTTGGCTGTTAGCGAGTTACAAAATAATTAATTACGAACAAAAAATGCCATCACGTGTAATTGGTATGAATCAAATACGAAATTGCTGGTAAATTATATCTGTCGTGGTGCACGTAACGTAACACGTCAATCAGAAACTGAAGGTTTTCCGTTATTCCGTGAGGTAACTGTCACTTTGGAGCTTTGCTGGCGAGTACAAAGGAGCACGTTCGGCTCTTTGCTGTGGTGACCGCCCTCATGTG
>WOVY01003663.1:0-110000 GCA_013436015.1 Rhipicephalus annulatus | reverse complement strand
TGGCGCCACCTTTAAGTGCAGTGATCTTGACTCGAAATTGGATGTTCACGTGCGCCGTGCCTGCTCGTACCTTGCACCGGTTGTGTGTGTGTGATTGGTGTTCCCCGCAAGAAGGAGGAGCCCGACAGGGCTTATAAGGACGCCGCTGAGTGCGGGACGTGGCTCTGGACCAAGTAAAGGTTCAACCACCACGTTCGTAGTTTGTGATGGCTCTGAACTGTGTAGCGGTTCAACCACCACGTTCGTGGTTTGCGAACTCTTAACCTTTCATGCCGTAAACCCTGTTTTGTTTTTCGCATCCTCCAACGTCCTGCTTCTTCCTTCGTCAACCGCGAGCCACAACAACTGGTGGCAGCGGTGGGATTCCCAACAACTGGTTGGCAACGGTGGGATTCCCAACAACTGGTTGGCAGCGCCGGGATTCGAAGCTACAAGTGACAACAACAGTCGGCCCAAGAGAAGCAGCTGGCTCGAGACATGGATCACGTATGGGTGAGTGCTTGGCTTTTCCTTTGAGTGAACCAGGTTCTAAAAGAGGGTTAAATTTTAGAACTGGTAGTTAACTTTGCCGAAAGACTCAGTTTCGCCGTTTCGGAAAGTTTTTTTGTTGGAAGTAGCGAGCACTCAGTACGATCATGGACTTACGGGAGCTGCAGAAGTCAGACTTGTTGCTGTTGTGTGAGGAATTGGGGATCGATACAAAGGGTTTGGCACGAAAACCCATAATCATTCAAGCGATTAATGATTTGGGGGCTGATGATGAGGAACTAAGTGAAGAATGGGACCTCATCATCGAAAGAAAACTAAGAGCAGCTCAGATGGAGGGAAAGAGTGAAGACGAAAAACTAGGCCTCAAGAGAAAGTTTTTCGAACAAGACTATGAGTTGCGTATGAGAATGGGACCCCAGCAAGGAGTACTTCTCGACAATGAGGCAGAGTTTGAGATGTCTAGGTACATGCAGCCATATGAGGTATCATGGGATATGGGCCTGTATCTTAGACTCTTTGAACGAAAGTGTAGTCTACTGAAGTGTGAGCGAGACACGTGGTCTCACAAGCTACTCACGGTTCTGCCCTGCGAGGCAGCGGATGTTGTTGCGCGACTCAGTGAGCAGCACGCGAACAACTATGAAGTTATCAAAGCAGAGCTGATCAGAAAATTTGGAACTTCTGCTAACAAAAAGAAACAAAGACTCAGACCGGAGTCTGAAAGCGAGGCGTGTCGCAAAGCGCAGGAAGTTGAGGCGCCTCATAAAGCGGGACAGGAACAGATTGCGCCAGAAAAGGGTCCGCGAATTCTCGAAGGCGTCAATCTAGAGCATGTCGAGATCGAGCCCTTGGCCAGTCTCGTGGTGGAGACAGTATCAAAAGACGGTCCTTGCGAGGATGAGGTGTGTGCCAGCAGCCCTAATGGGCGCAGTAAGGAGCTGGAAACCATCCCCATGCCTCGAGAGGACGTCTCGAGATCATCACATGCAGATAGGGTAAGCATAGTGGCTAAACACAGCGAGAGCGCGATGCTTCAGGAGTGCAGCGATGCCATCGGAGAGGGCCCAGTTAATGGTTTCATCAGGATTAACAAAGATAATATGGCCCGGCAGTCCGTCGTGACACCGAGTATAAAATGTTTGAGCGTGGGGGAAAATGTAGCACTAGCTCCAACGAGCTTCCCAACCCCTCCGTTCCCGACGCGACATGATAATGGCATCAAGAGAAAGGGTGCAAGCAAACATCGCCGAAAACGAAAGAAGCGGATGCGCACCGCACTGTGTAAGCCTAGGGCAGATCCCACTCCATCTCGAGAAAGACGAAGGGCTAGGCCGTTAAGCCGTTCCAGGAAACGTCTATGGTGGCGTTCCGAAAGGCACAAGCAGCAAGCCAGGTGTAGAGGGGGGAAACGAGGTGCGTTACCCCAACGAAAAGCGCGGTTGCGTTCGATGACTTCGGGAAAGCGGCCTTGCCCGAAGGATCAAAGTCGAAAGCGCAGAGTGGTTAAAGACCACGTTGGGGCGAACACAAAAGGACAGTGGCCCCAGTTTTCCCCCTGTTTCTGGCGTCCCTTTCAAATTCCTGAGGGGAACAAGCCGAAGTGGAAAATTAGGCGTGACAGCAGGACACAGCCTAGCGGTTGCGCGTTTTGTAGCCTCCGGCGTGCTCGAAATCCGCCGGGACCGCGACCCCAATGTGTGCGATTCAAGGAATCTAGTTGAGAAAAGGGGACGGTCAGTTTTAACAATGGTTGCACGTGCGTGTTAAATATGGCTACCGATTATTGAATTGGAGATGCATATTGGTCTGTTTAGGTTTGTAAGTTACATGATGCGGAGTAAATTTTTGAAAAGGAAAACCGCCGAACTAAAGGCTCAAAATTGAAGTCCATTAATCATTTGTACGAATATACCGAAAAGGTAAAAACAAAAAAATTGTTCTGTTTTTTTTAGTGTTTCAAAGGTTTAGTTTAATATCGTATGCCTTTACTGTCATGTGGATGTGGCGTGAATTGGCATTTAAGGAAGATGTTAACATAGACCAGATGATTTCGTAAAATGGTTAAGTTTGGCGCAACACAGTGGAGTTGTCGTTGCGCGTTATGAGAATTGAGAACCATTGGTGCACAGTTTTAGCGAAACCCTGTGCATTATTGTGAGGTGCATTTGATGAGTATTGCACTTAGCATTATTTTTGTGTTGTACACGGTGTGTTGCAACGTAATGTAAAGATGAACGTTTAGACCATCTGTGAAGGCTTAAGCGTTTGGTTAGTAGTGCCGTGAATTTCGCAGCGCCGTAAGAATGAGAATAATTGAAAGCGCTCAGAAAAACTCAGTGTTTCTTTTTTAATCAAAGGCGTTAGCAAAGGCAGGTAACTAACCGAACAAACCTGCTAGAAGGCAGTGTTTGTTACATTTTTTGTCATTGTCTTCTTTGAAGAATGATTGATCTAGTGATCATGAGCAGATTACCAAGCTTTCCCTAAACGTTGAGGTAGACCGTTAGGTCACAGTGTAGTTTAAGGTTTTGGGAGGCTGGTGAGCCCTATGTCTCAGTGGTAGACAATTATGGGCGGCCGTAAACAAAGACGGACGTTCGGACAAAATTAGCGCTCACTGAATCCGAGTTCCTAACTGATGCTCTCAGCGGGACAGGGCCGTGTAAGTAGTCAGCGACAAAAAGAAAGAGTCTGCCGTTATATGTCTCGACGACAGTGGCAACGAGTATGATGCGTTCTACTTGAGCCAGAATTTGGGCTCTCGTGAGATAACGTACTGCGCTTCAGGAAAGGAGTGCGCCTGCATTGTGTAGAGCATTCATCAGTGGCAGTGTTGTCTCAGGGGAGGGCTAAATTTAAAGTAGATACAGGCCATTGTCCCCTTGGCTGCAAACCATGACATCGAAGAACAGTCGCCTTGTGAGGAGGAGCTCGATTCTTCGAAAATATCATTTTGGCATTGGGAAAAGGGCAAATTGAATGGAAACGCTGGCGTGCTCCGTCGCTCTTTCTAATCTATCTAGGTGTGCTCTTAATGAATCAAAATTGATATTTTAGTTTTTTTTTTCGTGCATCTTATATGAATTTGTAAGGTAGCACGTCTGGTTTTTCAGCTCAAGTGAGTCCTGAGAGTTCTGAGAGTGAGCTTTTGTTAAAGCTAGTAATTAAAATTGGTTTGTCATCCCTCTTTTGGCTTGGTTTGTTCGAAGGGGGCCGAGTGCTTGCTTGTGCATGTGGTCCAGTTTCAGAAACGGTGTCGAAGATTCGGCAATCACCCGGACCATGCCACAAGCGAAGGCCAGCTCCTGGCATTCAACCACTGACCCTTTCGTCGTCCCTGCGAGCAGCAGTGTTGACCGCTGCCCTCCGTGACTCATCTGGCGAGGGGGAAGCTGTTATGACCGTCATCGGTAGGCGCCATGCTGTCGCTGAGAAGTGTAGCCGGGCCGCGTTCCCACGCCTGGAACCCAGGTTTTCTTGGAACCAGCGTCGAGGAGCGGCGCTCTTTTAATCCTCAAAGAAGTAGCCGACTCGCCGCTTGTCTATGCCCGCCAGGTATTGTCCCGGCTAGCCGGCGGATGAGACATCATGTCGCCACGAAGCTGTAAGTCGTTCCAGAGGGGACAACAAAGACAGCATATCCCTTTGAAGAAACGGCGACCGCCGCCACAAAGTGCCCTGCTAATTGAGCGGACAGATTGGCGGACCGTTTGATGTCTGCTGTCCGAAGCTTGGGACCCCTCGAACAGCGACATACACGACGAGCAAGAGCCTCTCTGGCGCCACCTTTAAGTGCAGTGATCTTGACTCGAAATTGGATGTTCACGTGCGCCGTGCCTGCTCGTACCTTGCACCGGTTGTGTGTGTGTGATTGGTGTTCCCCGCAAGAAGGAGGAGCCCGACAGGGCTTATAAGGACGCCGCTGAGTGCGGGACGTGGCTCTGGACCAAGTAAAGGTTCAACCACCACGTTCGTAGTTTGTGATGGCTCTGAACTGTGTAGCGGTTCAACCACCACGTTCGTGGTTTGCGAACTCTTAACCTTTCATGCCGTAAACCCTGTTTTGTTTTTCGCATCCTCCAACGTCCTGCTTCTTCCTTCGTCAACCGCGAGCCACAACAACTGGTGGCAGCGGTGGGATTCCCAACAACTGGTTGGCAACGGTGGGATTCCCAACACTGCCTACGTCCCAAGCGTTCCTTTTACGTCACCTGAAAGTGCCATGACCATACATCTTTTAGCGCATTTCTTTGTCTTGCTGCCCGACGGCCTTGGGGCCCTTCTCTATTGAAAGCAGCGCGAGAGAGCTGCCATGTAATGCCGGCAGAATTCTCGAGATTTCAATAAAGAGCGTTTTCTTTCAAGCTGCGGTTCCAGAAAAGCTACAGACCGGTCTCGCATTGGCCTGGATGATGTAATAGTGTACTAACTGGCGCAAATGTGTCGAGGTAACATTTGGAGTGCTGAAATGGAGGAGGGAGGGAGTGAATGTACAATAAAGGGTTACAACACCGTCGCTGCAGATCCCTTTTAATCTCTACTCGAAGAAAACATTCACGTATACGTCAACTCTTGATGCCCCGTATTGCGGCGACGTTCAACATAGCCGAAAAATGAAGATGACAGCGAATGTCACCAATGTGGCAAAAATAATAAAATGAAAAAATATGTCGCAAGCCCGACGTCGCGAACACAAATGAGTGTGTTTGGCGTTGCGAAACAGACGGCGTTATCGTGTCAAGACGTCCAGCTTACAACAGCGACGGCTGTCACTATACAATAAAGTCAACCTCATCACTATTCAACTCCCGATCGCGTTACATACATTTCTGTCGCCAGGCATTTTCTGATGTCACGACGCCCCACCTTGTCCTCAAAGACGCCATAAAAGTTTCGGCGCCCGAAAAAAAAAAATGTGCTTTGAAATTCACTTGGTAAGTGTTTACGTTCGTCTTTCAATGCGCATTAAAAACAATATTAAAAAAAATTGGTGACATATCCACGGAGTGAATTATGGAGAGTGGGGCGAAGCATTCGCCCGTCCATTCGTTCTTGCTTTCGTCCGTCCATGCGTCTGTCTGTGTGACCGTCCATGCGTCCATCCACCCGTCTGTGCGTGCGTCCGTTCGTGCGTCCGTCCCTGCGTTTGCCCATGCATCCGCCCCTGCGTCCGTTCAATCGTCCATCCATGTATCTGTCTGTGTATCCATTCGTCCATCTATTCAACACTCCAAGTACTACCATCTCGTATCTTTTCATCGTATATTCCCCATATAGAAGCACCGCCACCCAGCGGACATTCTAAGGACTAAACGAGAGGTGGCACACGCACTTTTTTACGGCTTGCGCTTCGGGTCCACTTCCCACCTTTAACCACCTCGAGTTCATGGTATATAATAGTTCACTGTATTCATGGCACTGCGGCCCAACGCTCGCTAAACCTTTCTAAAACCAAGGAGGTTACGCCCAGTGAGTATAACGTAGCAACCTTTTCCTGTCAGATAGTGCTCAAGTACATGCCAAAGGCTGCTAATGGGGAATGAGAGAGATGAACATTCAGCTTTTAGTTAACGCGTACACCGCACTTTTTTATTGTTCAACAAAGCACAGGAGAAATCTCCCACCGGCACCACCTTGCAGGTCAAAATGTAACACTTGTTACACACTACGACTACGACTACGAAGGACGAACGGGTGCTGCTTTAGGGAGCTTCGTCCCTAAAAGACACACTCTTATAAAACCAAAAGCCAACAATCATCTCAGCTACGTAAGCATCGGGAAAAGTACATTATTAGTCGCAACTGTAGAAAACCTATTCAGTTCTATGCAGTGACAAGTATGCACCCAGGGAGCGGTTTGTAATCCTGACTGTGTTCTAAGCACTGTCAGCAACTACGAAAAAGCGTCCTAATGAACTTCCCGCTCTTGCATTTGTGGCCGTATGCCGTAAAAGCAAGGTATCTGCGTTACATCGATATTGCTGCGCTTTACTATAAAATGCATTCTGCGTTTGTTGTGTTTGTGTGTGTGCGTTTTCGTGCGTGCGTGTTTGTGCGTGCATGTGTGTGTGTGTGTGGACAGAGCTCTCCGGCGTTCTGCGCCGAATTGTAGCACGTGCGCACGCCGAATAATCAAGCACTCACCCACGTACGCACACACACTCACTCAACCACATGCACACTCATCATCTTTGTGCTCAGGCTGTGAAGTGTGTACACGCCGCTACAGTGCATGTTTCTGGGAACGTTGGAATACAAGGAACGCAATATGCCTTTAAAGTTAATAACCCACGCGTGTTCAAAGACTTCGAACTACTTCGACATCTCTTACATGCGCTGCGTTGTTTGAGATGTTAACCTCGTAAATCAATCGTATTATTTAATATTTATTAACATGTACAAGTGAACTGGCGAAGCCATGCACGCTCCACTGAACCATTCTTGCCACGTCACTGTGAGAACTTAAAGAAAGAGGGGTTTCTGCGTCTCCTGCTTCGGTTTTCGCGACATGCTGGACTATATAGCATAAAAATAAGAAGAAAGAATCTCGTCTGACGTTGCCGTCTTCTTGATTCTATATATTCACGACCCTCCGTTCGTTTGTGCCTGTCACTGTGGTAAGGCAAGCGCGCGGCGCCTGGCGTCTTTCCAGCAGCGCTCGTTGACATCGTTAAAGTTTTAGTGCCGAAGCGCCTTAGGCAACAGTTGACAGCATCGGCAGCGCAAAGATGCACACCCGTGGCATGCATACATGCTCCGCGTCTTTGTCTTGAAGTATACCGTATATATATATATATATATATATATATATATATATATATATATATATATATATATATATATATATATATATATATTCTTTCGAAATGCATGGCACTAGACTATATCCGTCCCACGCATGTGTTCCACGATGCCTGCGCATCTCGCTAATATTGCCGTATATCGTCCTTTTTTCTTTTCGTCGCATGCTGGATTTGGCAGTTTCGGGTGGTGTAGGTGCTCAGCAAGAGCAGATCGGTTTGCAGTAAAGGTCGGGCTAACGCCGTTTGCGTTGTCCCGGCGTCTCCAAGAGGCCGACGCTGTAGGCGTTTTATTTCCTCAAACAATGACATAAGCAACTACACGGTAACGCATATACATCCTCGTTTCATTGGCGATGTACGGTGGGAACATTTGTTGCACACAACTGCTCGTTGGGGTGGCATTATGAGCCGTTCCCGCTTGCCCAATGGGAAGGCGTGTGACGGCCGCTATTCTCATGTCGCGAAAACACTATTGCCAACAGCGTTCCCGTAAGCAGCCGGCCCGCGCGTTCTGGACGGACCCTTGGCGCCTTTTAGGTGCTTCTCTGTTTTGCCCATTTCCGAGGCCCATCGCTGCGCAGTAACTCTTGCTGTATACTTACGCTCGCCGAGATGGGTGCACTTAAGCCGATTTCGCCAATGGCTGCGGGCAGCCGTTTTGCTCGACGTCGTTAATGAGGATTTATTTGCTCGAGGAGACCTTCGAGAAAGCCCACACCCGTGCTCTGCTTGTGACGGCACGGATGGTGGCGTGGCGGGCGACTTTTTGCCGTGACGCTAATTGGGTCACGCACTTCTCCTTTGCTGTCGCGCTTGCAACCGGTAGGAACATTTGACGTTCGCTGCAGGTGCTTCGCCGGGAGTTCGCGCGGGTGGACAGGAGCTCTCTCCCGTTACGACAGGCCGCGGACGCCTGCGAAAACGACGCACTTGATTTCTTCTCTTCCTTTCTTTTTTTTCTTTTTGTTGCTTACGCCGTGTTTATGACAACGCTAATGAAATGACAACTGTGGACAATAGTGAGACGATGCCCCGCTGTGGTGGTCTAAGGTACTCGGCTGCTGACCCGCAGGTCGCGGGATCGAATCCCGGCAGCAGCGGCTGCATTTCCGATGGAAGCGGAAATGTTGTAGGCCCGTGTGCTCAGATTTGGGTGCACGTTAAAGAACCCCAGGTGGTCGAAATTTCCGGAGCCTCCACTACGGCGTCCCTCATAATCATATATATGGTGGTTTCGGGACGTTAAACCCCACATATCAATCAACCATCAATAGTGAGACTTTGCCACGAGCTAAACACAAACGAAAAAAGTGGTACTTACATCGTCACACGCTTTTCGAAAGCATCTTTCTTTCTTTCCTGATCTTGCTTTAGCGTTTGTTTCGTTTCGGCGTTGAAAATACCGCATGTTGGAGCAGGTCTTACCATCGCTCGCAGCCCCCGTGGTGTCGCAATTCACAGCCAGGCGTCGAATCAAACTGTTGTGTGTTTTGCCTTCAGTAGCTTGTGTACAGGGTGCCCCACTTTACATTAGCCAGAGTTTAAAGATATGCCGGTACACGTAATTACGACGCGACCAAATGCATCTTGCTCACCGTTGCCTGCTGTTAGACATTTTTTTGTGTTCTCAAATATTGTTTAAATAGATATGTTTACTTAACTAACTTTTCAAGAAACGAAGATGGATAAAAAATTTCAATGAGAAAATTGTAGATTGGTTGGCAGAACGTCTGATTAGACAGTTTCGAACTTTATATCTCTTAGGTATTCGTGTTTTCTGTTAATTACAAATGCCCGTGAAATACAAGAAATACCACGTGACAAATCCCCTCGTGCGACAGTGCGCGCAATATTCTAGTGCTCCCTCACGTTCCGCGAACGAAAGACCATATCATTTGCCCCAATGTGCTGTCTCCGCAGGGCCGCAACGATGGTGGTGGCTTTACGGTGAACACGTTTTGCCATCGGCCGCAAAAACAATAACCGCTGTGACTGCTTATCGCTGTCATGAACCGGTGCGAGGGAAGCATGTCGTACCGGTGCGAGGAAACGGTGCGAGAGAAGCGTGTCCTGGTGAGGCTGGAACTCTGCAACCTAATTGCATTTCCTGGAAAACCTAGAAAGGCGGCTTAAAGCAGAGTTCACAGTTCCGCTTGTAGTGAGCGGAATTATTGTTTTATTCTTTTCGTTTTTTTTTTTGTAGAATGTAGAACTTGTAGAATGTTCCTGTTGCTAGCCGTGTTTTTTTTCCCTGGGTTATCCGCGTTTTCCTAGAAAGTACAGCAATTTTTGTGCTCGTCACGTTCACTGATAGCGCTTTTTCGATGCTTTTGTGTGTCGTCGAGCGTCGCGATTAGGCAAACGCTGGGGGATTAAGCAAGCACCGCCATTTATGCTCTAGAAAATGTGCATTGATCGGACTGTGGACTGCTCTGCGTGGAAGCTCCGTGAAAAAATAAATATGCGCTTTCATTCACAGTCGTGCCACAAGCTTTTTCAGGATCACTGAAGAGACTTTTTGCCTTCCCATTTGCATTAGAGTGATGCTTTTATTGCAATCGAAACAGTTTGAGGTATGCGAAAACGTATTAATCCTCGCTTTCTCTTGATCTTCGCTGAAATCGCGTCGTTGTTTTCGGGGGGGGGGGGGGGTATTTTTTTGAAATGGTTATTTGCTACCTCGGGCAGCATCCAGAAACTCTGGCCTTTAATCCTTAGCCAGACAGAGATTAAAAAGGGGGCCAACAAGAAAAAAAAAACGTCCTGTCTTTGTTAACGAGAAATATGGGTACTAGTTTTTCACGGCTGTTATAACGAGCAAACTTCCCGGATCACGGGAAGAGGACGCTGCCAGGCATAAAGTAAACACCATGGAGGTGAAGTTTGGTCGAGGACGTCGAGTTTCTGGAACATCGAGTGCGCGTGTTCAAGTAGGCTGGATGAAAGGTCGTGAATGTGTAATAATTAGCTCGGAGCGTATGCATTCTGTCGATAGATAAAGTTTGTTCTGTATCGATATATTCTAAACGCGCCGTGCACGGAGGCAGTTTCCCAGGTGCTGTGCCAGCCGTGTGGGCGCGAGAGACTCTCTCCGCTACGGTGGTAACAGACCTCAATAAAGTTCCCCTCTCTCTCTCTCGAGTGATTTTAGAGGGTGTTGGTGAGCTTTGGGCTGTGCTACGCGCCGCGAGGTCGCTTCAAGCGCATCTGCAGGTCGACGGCGCCTATACTGTTGTTCACAAAACACGAAATGGATCTATATTATAGTTTTCGCGGGGTTGCCCTTTATTCGGGGTACCGTGCTCCATATCACGTGGATCCCTTGTCAAAAGCAGCACTGCATACGACAGCTCCCCTCTTCGCCTTCGGTGTCCCGACCGCGGCTCGATACACGGATGGAATTCCATTCCTGCCGCCGTATAATATACCTTGGCACCTGCTGTTCGCCACGCGTTCCCGCGTTGCGTGCTTGTGACGTGTCATTTCCCCGTATTAACGGTATGCTTTCTGCGCTAGAATGTGGAAGATGTAGTCGCGCGAAACCAAAACGCGTTTCGGGCTCCAAGCGATGGACCAATCGTGGTCCTAAATATCGGGGCGGCATATAACGTGATTGGCGTGGTTGCATAGCTAATTCACGAGCAGATATTCCGATATTCTTGCGGTATACTCGTGACGTGATCGCTTGTCTTGCACAACACAAATAAATAAAAAAATGGCTCAACAAAAAGGCGCGCTGTCCCACAGCCATGAAAAACAACCCACAGTCGCTGAAAAATATGAAAAAAGTAGGGGGAAACGGAGAAAAAAAAAGGGCGGATAACTTTAAAATGATATAATACGAGCATGTGCGTAGGCGGGTAAAATAAATTTTCATACTTGACTCACAGTTTGAGGAAGCGAGACACCTGCGAGCGCATGGTATACGTTCATCGTCACACAGAACGCACATGAGTAGCACTTGTCTCACGGGCTGAAAGGGTGGCCTGCCATTACGCTGCAATTTTTACGCTTCCAGTTTAGCTAAAATAGTTTTCCTCGAGACCATGTGTGATGCATGATTCAAACGGAGGGAGAGCTTCGCCTAGCTGACGATCAGGCATGCTGATAAGATGTTTGATAAGACATCATATGATAAGCATACTGATCGCACAGATACGCACATGCAGGTGAAAACTTACGCTGAAGAAGCAGATGACTTCACGTTAGTCATCACTACTTCGTACTACGCCGCCGCCGTCGTCACGTCCGCGTTGTCATCAGTGCCCCCCCTACTCAAACTCACCGTCATCATGACATATAGTTTCGCACGAGGGCCGAAGCATTGACATTAATTTATCGCAAGCTTTAGCGGTGCACTTGGACTCCTCGTACGATGTTCAAGCTTCCTACTGTACAGCGGTGCGACACGTTGATGGAATGTAGCGCGCGAGCAGAGTCCAACTATGCCTTAAGAATAACGTTCTGCCTGCTGCGGTACATCTGACGATGCTACTAACAATAACAGTTTCTGAGATTTTACATGCTGGAACCACGATGTGATTGAGGTATGCCATAGCGGAGGGCTTTGGAACATCCGTGAACTTGGAGTTCTTTAACGTGCACCTAAATCTAAATGCATGGACTTCTAGCACTATGGTCTCCATCTAAAATGCGAACCCTTGAACTTCAGGTCAGCAGCCGACAGCCGTAACCACCGTACCACCGCGGCGGCAATCGACAACGCTGTAATATGCAGCAGCTCTGCCAGTGGTGGTGCGGGCAACGCACATTGGCAATGCAAGATAGGAGACCAACGGTAAACTGTCGACCATCTCAATGCACTGGCTTGCTCGAGGAAATTCTTTCAGGAACCACCAACGTTACGAAAAAAAAAAAACGTGTTACACGCGTGAACACGATCCCTTGTAAGATGAAAATTATGCCCCTCAGCATCGTGGTGGCTACACTCTAAGCCGAAATTAAAGGACTAAAGTGAGGTGTGCCATTGGTTTTTTAAGGGACTAAATGGGCTGCCACATAATTTTAACCAATTTGTACTAACTGCGAGAGCAACAGCAAGGGTTCAACCGTCACCCCCTAGCACCTACTCCACTTGGTTTTATTGTTGGTCCTCCTAGAATGTTCCAATGGGACTAACGAACCGTCTGGACAAACGAAAAAAAAAATGGTGATCCTGCACTTGTGGAGTATATTTTATATTTATTTCTTTGGAATCAGCAATGAAGATTGAAGTATATTGGTCAAGCAACACCCACACATATATTTATACATACGAACTATTATTTCAAAAGAAAACATCGCAAACACTCACCACCTGCGCTACACTATATACAGAGAACAAACTACCGGATTTATATAGCACAGTATTTTGACCTTTCATGTAGTGCCAGTGGTCGACTTTTGCTCGGCTTAAACTTGCGATAAACATTTTCACTGTAACGTAAAAACTTACGTGGGTGGATTCGTAGCACCGAAGCATACCGATCTTTTAATACGGATCCATCTAATCTTCAACATCCATCCAGTCAGAGAATACGAATTAACAGCTGGAATTCGCAATTATGTCAGCCGAACTAGCGTTCGCAGTACTGGTGAACGAGTCCGCAAACACAAACATAGCAGTGTAGCTAATTTAGGAAAGCCGGCGAAACAGCCAGGCGCCCCGCCGATGCCACCGGTGTCGGCTTGCCGACGGCGTCGCTAGGCTTACGAGGAGTACGGCTAAACGACCACCTGTGATCGCAACATGCGGCTCGCGTGGAATTTTCGTCGTCATTATTTTATAGGCACAATAACTTGTGACTATAAAATGTGCCAATAGATAGGTGTCCACTGTTCGTGGTGTATTACGGTGTGATGTAGATATGTGTGTACTTACAGCGACGAGACCGTTCGCAGGCACGGTTCTTTGATCGTGCTGGTAAGTCGCCCGCTGTGCACCGCCAGCCGATCGATTGGTCGTATCCGCGATCACCTTCACGCTTGATGTTTGACAACGATGGTCGCATGGAGAATAATACATACCTTTGTCTGAGCTTTAATGCCGGAGACATTATTTTCTGCGAAAAAAAAATTGTATGCGAAGTTTCTTTCGCCTGTGCCGGCAATGCACTCACCTCAACAGCCAGCTAAATACCGATGACATACGAAGCCTACTTTTTCTATATATCGCCTTGAAGTTGTGGCGAGTGACTGTGCAGGCACAGGACCGCTGAACAGCTCACTTTTATTAGCGTTGGCAATGTTCTTCTTAGTTCTAATTTAGAACATTAAAGTGAGTTATCCGCTTTCCCGGAGCTCGGAGACTTTCACTTGTTTTCGACCCGCCCGTGCCGGCATGGTGGAAACGCGAGAGCGCTGGCTGTGTGCACTGACTGCGTGTTGAACTTGCCTCTCATAACAGCTTCTATTCGTTTCATAGTGCTTCACTTTCACAGCGGCGTATAGCCGATATATCTTGTTTTTGTGATAGCCAACCGACTGCGCATTGCAGTGCCGCATCGACAGAAGGCGATCTCGGCGCAGTTCCGCCCCCCCCCGTTGGTCCCTTCATTACCGGGTGTTTGCGCACCACACGCACTGTCACGCAATTAGTCCCTGTTGGACAAACCGTTCGTACGTTGGTTTAACGACTGCAGTTAGTCCAACTTCGCCGAATTTCGGCTTATGAAGTGTACGTTTGTGTGCGCAGTCGTGCCAACTTGTGCCCAAAAGAGAGCAAGACGCATTGTTCATTAGATGAATCGAACCTTCTCGACAGTCAGTATTTCTTGCATTAAGCACTATGCGGCGAATGACTGCAATCGATCACTTTGGTGAAGTTGTGTACTGCGATGTTTCACGAGTCGCTCATGATGGCCGTTGGGTCTTGAATACAAGCCAGAACCCAAGCTAAAGGTAGCCAAGTGTAGCTAAAGGTATTTAGTTTTATTCGCCAAATTTGTAGCCACATGTTAAAAAACGATATTTGTGACAAGAGATTTTATTAATGAACAAGGAATAACATCATTTTGAATCAGCAATAGACCTTAAGCGAAATTGCTGCCTTCTGTCCGAGGTTTGACCAAGCTACCGACTCGGTGCCATGTTGTATAGGCTTGTGTCCGAATTGTCTTGTGGTCACTGCTATAACGTATGGAGGCGGAAATGTTGTAGGCCCGTGTGCTCAGATTTGGGTGCACGTTAAAGAACCCCACGCGGTCGAAATTTCCGGAGTCCTCCACTACGGCGTCTCTCATAATCATGAAGTGGTTTTGGGACGTTAAACCCCACATATCAATCAATCAATCACTGCTATAACGTCTGGCTTGTATCTGATTTGATAGTAGAAAATTGGGTCATAAAACCATCTGACGAGTGTGTGAGGGCCTGTAGACGTTACCGGCATATCTTACAGTTATCACGTTGATAAATACTACTTGTTTATCTACGGCACAGCACAGTGTGAAGCTACACGTGTGAAACTACGGCACAGCGTGAAGCTACACGTTTTCACATGTAATCTTGTCGTCTAGAATGAAACTTTGCGCTAAGTTATAAACGTTGTCTGTTTTGTGTGTAACGAATAAAGCGTGGTTAGCTTTCCGAACATCATGCGTGTGGGGGGGGAAGTGGTTCTTAAAATTGGAAAAGAAAATAAAAGTGAACCCCGCAACTGTCTGCAGCTAAGTGCGACACCTCAGCAGTGGTTCACATGGGAAGGGGAATGGGGGATAATAGACTTGAGCGAAGAGAGGAAAGAGAAAGGAGAGAGCGAGCAAAGGAAGGGGGGGACGCACAGATCGTCTACCAAAATCACGGGGCGCGAATTCTCTAAATTCGCTCACGCAGTCCGCTTCCGTCTACAAAGTCGAGCAGCGCTGAAAGGGCACGCTTGATATGCGCGCGGCCACTGTTCGGGAACAAGAGGTGCTCAGTTGTTGTCCGAGGCAGGCCGAGAGCTCCGTACGTTGCGAGCATCACCTGTCTGCTCGCGTCACCAGCCGGGCAATGAAGCAAAAGGTGGTCCAGAGTCTCCAGGTCGCCGCAGTCCATGCAGTATGGACTGCCACGCCCGGAGTGCCGATGTTTTCGCTCGGCGGTGTAGGTGTCTCCGGTGCGGAGACGGAGAAGGAAACCGCGGTCTCGTCTTGGGAGTCCCTTGAGAGGGAGCCGCCGCGGCGGCTTTCCAGCTGCTACGCGAGGGTCGGGATGACGCTCGCGCACGTAGCGGGCGGTGAGGAGACGGCCGGCATCCGCGGAGCACACGAAGTTGGTGACGCCGGTGTCGGGGTCGTGCGCATCCCTCGCGGCACAGTCGGCCGCCTCGTTGCCGGGTATTCCGATGTGCGAAGGCACCCAGTGCAGCGAAAGGTCGCAGCCCGTTTGCTGCACGGCGTGTAGCTTCCGGGCAACTCTCTGCGCAAGGAGGCTGCCGTCTATGCGTGTGATGTCGGCTCGTTGGGAGGAGGATTTAGCGCGTTACACTGTTAAGCACAGCCGTGTCGATCAGAATGTGATAGTGACGGTAAAAAAAAGTTAAATTGATCTATATGTTGTACACAACTAACTTTAAATAAAGTTTTGTCCTCTTTTTCTTCACTTTTCCAACGAAAGTTATTTAGCTGCCCTTAAATTACCGCACTATTTAAACATAAAAAAAGTTCCGTTTGTCCAGCTTTTGAAAAGTGAACATTAAAATGTTGCTCAAGAATCAGGTGCTGATTGGCTGGTATTTCGCTGAATATCCTCCCGCCATGTGCTCGTTAATAACACGATACACCAAGAATATTGGAGTTCGCATCGTCCCTTTCGAGGCCAACTGGCATCTCACAATTTCAAGCCGTTACGGCATGTCAGTTTTGCGTCGCCGACTGAACACTTGTGAACCCAATTTACCGTGAAACTTGGTAGCGTACCCACATTCGAATGGAACGCATTTGCTGGAACAGCATTCTTTTTTCCTCAGTTGCATACGAGAAGTGGCCTATATAAGCATCTGTTACCATTTTGTAGTATCCGTGGGTGAATACACAATTTTTTTTTCGAAGAAGAATGCGCATCTGGGAAACCTGTTATGTGCTCTTCTTGGGGCGTAAATAAAAGAAAGGAGAAAGGGGGGTCGCGCCATCTGCAGCGCCCCTCATAATTTGGCAGTGACATGAAACGTTTGAAAATATGCATAGTGAAGCAACTCTCGGAAATCACCCTTCCGACGTTTTATCGTTACATACGACAAACAAAGCAACTGAAAAAAAAATACGACCTCAGCTCTATGCTGGCCCAACTTGCATGGCCGACCAAACCTGTCATGGCCCAAGCTTGGTCAACAGGGTTGGGCCGAGGGTGACTTTGGTTATTGGCCTGGCACCGGCCTACCTCTAGCTGCCAACATATATATGCCTACCTCTGCCTGCCAACATATAGGATCGTGGAGCTTGAATAATTAATCTTTTGCGAATGATTTTGGGACATCTGACGTTGATGGCTCAAGCAAGAAACTTTCGCTGACGAAGAAATGATGTGCGCCGTGTAGCAAAAAGCATTTGCGCCCGCAGATATAATGCAACGTCGGCTTTGGCTGGCTCATAGTAGCTGGCTAACGTGGTAGGTATAACGAAGCATGACCCTAGAAAGGACCACGTTTAGCCACCTGGACAGTGTGTGCCAACGAATTCCCTATCGTTTGCCGACCGTTAGCTGAACGTGTTCGGCCAAGTCATAACCAGCGAAAGTGGTTGCCAATCAGTGCCCCACTTCGCGCCAGCATTGGTGAGCTGGCAACAGCGGTTTCCGAGCACTGTCCACTTGTTTGACAACCATCGGCCCTCGGCCAATTTCAATTGGGAACACGCTCCATCACAATCGGTTCGTTCACTGAGAATCGATGATGCGCACGAGCTACATGTAATAGTTATCGCGACGTAATAAACATAGTAATGCTGTAAACAGCAGCGCAGACATGTGCGGGCCGGTACAGCCACGATGCAGTTCTGAAGCTCGCACATGAAGCCGATTTGTATGTGCCTGCAAGAACACGGTGTGCAAACTGTCTCGTTTCGACGTGACAGGAAAAAGTGTTCTCCGATGAGCACCGACGTCATACCTCATCTACTACAAATGGTCAATGTGAACAAGGCGTTGGTCATAAGCAGTGATTGGAATGATCTGGTGCATTCGTCGACCACGAGAAAATGGCGTGGAGGTTAGTTTCCGGCAAACCTTTTTTTTTCAACATCTCATTCTTCTCAATCTAAGCAACACGGCATACTAAAATATGTCGGCATTGCCCTTTCTGTCAGCCTACGTTCCGCATGTGCTCGTGCAGAGCGCCCTAGGTCTTCAACATGGCGGAAATGTGCACCGCGGCCGCTAGATGGCAGCATGTCTGTAAGATAGATATGGAGCACAGTTCTTTTCTCCGCTTGTGTGTTTTTCGAGCAGTAAGAAAGTTGCACTGGTGAACACAAAAGTTCCGTGTACGTGTATAGTTCATCTATAACACAGATGGAGTGACCACCAGAGAAGGAGTTAGATTTGAACTATCCATTCAATCATTGTGTAAAAACGCCGACCGCAGAAGGAGATCGCGCTTGAAATCGCGCACAAAAAGAACTAGTACAAGTTGCCGTAATTCCAGTCCACTTTCAAGTGGAGAAGTATAGTTGAAGGTGAGCAGTGGAGCTTTATTTGGTTGCGGCCATTTCTTTTTCTCGAGTTCACACGTGAGCAAGCGTCGTGCAACAGCATTAGCACTAACTGCAAACGTCGGCATTTGATGGCAGGCAGCGTGAACAGCGTGCTAGCCACAAGGCGCACTTGAATTTCACCTTTAATACGCAAGCGTATCGCTTCCCCATTTTAGTTGTTTTTTTGTTTAAACTTATAAAACCACCGGATATTGGTTGATTCCCAAAAACGGGTGCGAGTCACATTGATTACGCCAACAAGAACAGGATCGTCACCTTGTCAAGGAAGCCGCCCCAGGCACTGTGTTGAGGTGCCTTCATGAGCGCAAGACAGGAGGTGGGAGTAGGACACGCGCATGACTCAGCTGACACGTCAGAAAAGGTTGCAAGCAAAGGCTTGCTCGATATTTCATCGGCCATTAATAAAAAATATACCTACTAAGTGCGCCAAACTATAAGTTCAATTTAGCCAGAAAGTATTCGAGGCGCCAACCTCATTCTTTTTGTCGCAATCGGGGTCGTAAAGTAGCCAATATGCGTAAAGTAGCCTCCGACGGCGACATTGGAGTCTTTCGACAGCAGCGCTTCAGCACCAAAATCAAAAGTACTGCTTTCCTTTTGCCGAAATGGGTACGACAATAAACGTCTTTTCGCACACATTTGAAGCCCTCATGATTTCATCTTTTGTCAAAATTGAACGTGACTGACTGCAGCAAAATTTAATAATAAATTGCATACAAATTATATTTAGTGACTGAAACGAGCACGAAACAACACATTGGTGCATTTTGTTTTTGGAAATGTAATATTGAGTGCCTTATAATTGTGTTTTGTGAATTTGACATATCACAGGACAATGCATCATAATTCCTGCCTGAAGAAGTTATTATAGTGCTTCCGTTTTGCCTGTTCAGACACGCGTCTGTGCATATAAAAAAAACAAGTGGAAATTATTCACTGTTGGCAAGAAGAAGACATGACAAACACTGGTCTTTTTTTTTCAACTGATTTTTTTTTAGTCAGAAGGAAAAAACAGGTAAATGTGTTAGAAATGTTCCTTGGCAGAATGATTTGTATATTGTACATCGCACAATCCTCACCAGTCAGCACAATTAACCTCTTCATTCGATAAAAAAACGACGGCACATATCCTATCATGGATGTCTCAAGGGAACAGAAATACCCGCAAAAGAAGACACAGAGCCGCCACTGTGGTGGTTGCCAAGTGCGAAGATGGATGTCAATATGCGGTAGATATTACCCCGGTCCGTCAATACGAGTTCCATCGCATGTGCTTGTTCTTATTTCCTCATTAATTTTGTTCCCACTTTCCCCTCTCACAATGAAGAGAGAGGAAAAGTAGAAAGGTAGGGAGGTTGACCAGATTCGTGGTTTCGGTTTGTTACTCTGCATTTAGTAGTAGTGGTTCTTGAAGTAAGGGAAAAGGCACCTAATTTCTGTTGGCCACAGTGCGTAGTGCCTTGCAGAGAATGAAAGAAGGGGGATAAATAGAAGAAAGATGAAGAAGAGAGCACTCGCCGCATAGTAGCGACAGAAAAAAGAGATAGGAAAAATGGGGGACACGGTTGAAGGAGTCCGAGGATGGGGCACCACGCGATTGATTGATATCTGGGGTTTAACGTCCCCAAACCACCATATGATTATGAGAGACGCCGTAGTGGAAGGCTGCACAAATTTAGACCACCTGGGGTTCTTTAATGTGCACCCGAATCGGAGCACACGGGCTTACAACATTTCTGTCTCGATCGGAAATGCACCCGCCGCCGCCGGGATTCGATCCCGCAACCTGCGGGTCAGAAGCCGAGTACTTTAGTCACTAGACCACCGCGGCGAGGCGGGGGGCACCACTCGGCGAGAGCTACACGGTGTCAGAACGCGAAAAGCGGGCCGATCGGCGAGGGTGACGCTGGCGTCGGACATCGCGGGTGACACAACCGTTCAGCACGCGTATACCAGCTATCGATTCTTATTTTGCATTTCAGGTGCTGGAAAGGGGTGAAAAAGAAGGCAACAAAAGAGAAAGAGAGAGACAGGGAAGGCGTTCAAATTATAGCAGTCCACATATAGCCGGAGGATTGCAAAAGAGAGCAGCAGCCCTTGCACAGCCGTATGATGGTCCCCTCAGAGCAGCAGACTCCTTCTAGCAGAGGCTGACGGAACCAGACTATTTGTGCACTGCACTGGGGACACTTCCACAGAACATGCCTGAATGTTTCTCCATCGCAGCATTGGCTACTGGCCTTTCCTACTGTGGATTATTAAATAAGGGGGCAACCTGGTTGACCTTTCTTTCTTTCTTTCTTTCTTTCTTTCTTTCTTTCTTTCTTTCTTTATTTCTTTCTTTCTTTCTTTTTTTTCTTTCTTTCGTTCGTCCTTTCTTTCTTTCTGTCTTTCTTTCTTGCCTTTTTTTTCATTTTTCTTTCCTTTTTTCCGTTCTTTCTTTTTCCTTTCTTTCTTTCTTTCTTTCTTTACGCAGGATAAACACTACTACAAACAAGACGGAATTGGACAGATATTGGTGCAAAAGCGAAGTGTCAATAGCTCAAAGCTCTTTGTTTAAAAGGCAAAGTATAGCTCTCTATATGGTATATATGCATAGGCAGCGTTGGGCCTGCCCTCCACACCTTTACTAGGAAAAAAAAAAGAAATTAAGTAGAGGAAACAGACAATTGATTCTCCGATGCCAGCAGCAGGTGCGAAAGACAGGATGACAAAATTTGGCTGCATGTCGTTTAAAGCACCAGCTGAAATTGTTTCCCAGAGCCAGTGCACAGCGAAGCCGCCCACTGAAGCTACCAGCTGTCGCGAACATGCGCTGTACTTCCTCAACTGCTGTCGCACCTCGATGTGACACTGCGCTGCGGTTGTCGACTGTCTCGATTCGATGAAAACAGAGCAGGCAAAAAGAGGCATTGCTACTTTTTACAGTGAAAGCTGTTACGAGATCAGAACATGGGTTACTCGCGGCGTCGTAGTTGTCCGCCGCCGCCGCCGGTGTCTGCAACCACTACGCACGAAATAAAAAAAAAGACCCCTAGTACCAAGAACACAGAGAGGCTTGAACCCGGGACCACTGCGTGCGAGCTCAGTATTCTTGATGTCAGAAAAGGAATCGCGTTAATGATTGATTGATTGATATGTGGGGTTTAACGTCCCAAAACCACTATATGATTATGAGAGACGCCGTAGTGGAGGGCTCCGGAAATTTCGACCACCTGGGGTTCTTTAACGTGCACCGAAATCTGAGCACACGGGCCTACAACATCGCGTTAATGAGTAATAAAGCGTTTTAGAACAGCAGAAGATGAACCAGGCGTCACACAATGCGAATAGCGTAACGAGTTGGTCGTCCGATGCTACATCACACTACAAAAAGATTGTTCTTGATCACCTAATAACTGTGGCGCATATGCACTTCATGCATAATTCCTCATCGTCGTCAGCCACTGCACGAACAATTACCACACAATTCTTTCCAAGTGTTAGCGGATACCACACTTCTGAGAAGAATGACGAATGATAGCATAGCGAATATACTGGCCACCTACATGCAATTTATTATGATGTATGGCGTAGTGGGTACCCAACAGTGTGCTTGTAGCATCCCAAAGAGTGTTTATGAAAGGCCACGCTTCTAGCTTTTTGTGTGACTGTGCCGCGCGTACCGCCCAGGCCTGGCCCTTTTTTTTTGTCTTTTTTTGGGGGGGGGGAAAGAAAGAAATTAGCATAACTAGTAAGTTATACTTCTTGCTCTGCCCCATCGCGGTGGTCTAGTGGCTAGGTACTCGGCTGCTGACCCGCTGGTCGCGCGTTCGATCCCGGTCGCGGCGTCGGCATTTCGATGGAGGCGAAATGTTAGAGGTCCGCGAACTGTGCGATGTCAGTGCATGTTACAGAACACTAGATGGCACTACACGGTGTCTAGTTAATTAGTACTGTGGTTTTGGGACAGACGTAAGGCCCTTTATAATAATAATATAATAATAATAATAATAATAATAATAATAATAATAGCACATTTATTCGTTATACCAGCCTCCCCTTCCATTGTTGACAACCCACAGCATTGTCACGTCTCTGACGACAACCTCGCTTTATTGGTCACCTTGCGTGACTAGCCAAGAAGCGGCTCAGCAAAGCTTCGTCATCTTCTTCCAGTCGTGATTCTCACACAAGCAGGCCATGAGGCATCAGTCCGCCTTTGAAAGCATCGGCTCGATGCTTGGAAAGGAAAAAAATCACAGCATACATCCACGGAGTGAATGATAATGACTCTGGGGGAAGCTTCGGGGGGTTTTATCGGTAAACTGTGCACGAATACTTAGTCCATTTGTCCATATTTCTGTCCGTCCGTCTGTTTGTCTGTCTGTTTGTCGGCCTGTCCATCCGTCCGTCCTTCCGTCTGTTTGTCTTGTCTGCGTGTCCCTTCGTCCGTCCGTCCGTCCGTCCGTCTGTCTGTCTGTCTGTGTGTCTGTCTGTGTGTCTGTCTGTCTGTCTGTCTGTCTGTCTGTCTGTCTGTCTGTCTGTCTGTCTGTCTGTCTGTCTGTCTGTCTGTCTGTCTGCACCTGCTGAGAAAGTCATAAAACTTGGTGGTCACGTATACAAAGAGAGACATGCATGTACAGATCCAGGGCTTAAGGAGCTTCGCCCCTAAAATAAATGCACACACACGCAGATGTAGAGAACCAAAGAGGGTGAGTTGACTGCCAATATCTGCACCGCAAACAAACAGCTTGCACTAACACATCCGCGAAGCGCAAAAAAAGCACAATAACACAGGAGAACAAGAACAGCAGCAACGAAAAGTCACTGTCTATTGTAACACGTGAAAGCACTAGGGCTACTGTGTGAAGTATGGCTCTAGTCGAATGACATGCACAGGTTCTGGGCAAAGCTGTCGACGAGAAGACACTCCGCCATCTGAAAATGCGTTCATATATATATATATATATATATATATATATATATATATATATATATATATATATATATATATATATATATATATATATATATGTGTGTGTGTGTGTGTGTGTGTGTGTGTGTGTGTGTGTGTGAGTGTGTTACTTGAAAGTCTTCCTGTTCATGTTTTTTGTCATCCGATGAAGCGAACGAGCAAACAGAAAAAAAATATTCTTTAATGCCAACGTTACGACTGGGCACCGATACAAATAAATATATATATATACATATATTGTCACAGGTAATGGGTATGAGCTATCAACTGTAGGTGGAATCCCTCTGAAGTGAAGAAAGAAGAGGGTTTTTGCGTCCTGGTCTGAGGGCAAGCAAGACGTCGGTTCGTCGCTGTCTGTTATTACGTTCGCGGCAATCTAATATATATATATATATATATATATATATATATATATATATATATATATATATATATATATATAGTAGTCTAGACGTTGTGTTGCTATATGGGATGGACCTGTTCGATAGGCTTAAAGGCCACATCACCTGCTATCCCATCTTCCCATCGTATGCCACCGCACGTGCAAAATGCGCTATGTTATGCATGGCCGAAGGATCTGGCGGTAAGGCCTAGCTCGCTCCGCTCCAAGTTAAAGAGGAATTTTCTGCATACTTATGCTCGCGTGTAAACACGAAGCTGCCGGCGAAAGTGCGTGCGCAGATGCGCATGCTGATTCTTTGGTTTACTGTGTTCGAGGATAAACTTCGCTGCCGTGGCCTGCGCTGTAGGGCTGCGGAAAATGCACCGCACGTGGTAGCTGCAGGTACAGCATATACAAGACTGACGCGCTGTTTGTTTGTTTGTTTTTGTTATTTCGTGCCTTCCTGTTTCCCTCCCTCCTCCTTTTTTTATAAATGTTCCGTATGCGTACTGCAGTTCGGACAGTATTGGAACTATTCGAGAGGATGACCTCGAATTGTAGGTGGTTTAAGCCCCGCCTGCCTGCCACTTATCTCAGCTGATTCGTGACCTCGTTCTGACGCGTGAAATTATTTTGATCGAGCGTCGAACGACGAGGTGTGCATAACGATGACACTGTCAGCTGAACAGTGGATAGCGCGCGAAGTTGCTCCGAACTGTGGCCGATATAATTTCGTGCTTTCTCATGATCGAGTGGAGCCGTATTGCAAAGTTAACAACTTCTGAATGGAGGCGTAGCCGCGGCAATTTTAGGGCAACTTCGTTCGTCGAGGCCGCGCTAAATATATATCGCTGTCCTTGCGTTCCACCGCGCAGTCTGCGTGGGAATACGTTCTCAAGGAAATAAGACGGAAATCCGCTCGATTCCCAGTTTTGCCTGTTTTCTTGAACTTCGGCGAGTAACCTTCGATTGGGCGCAATCCGCTCTGCCGCAGATTGTTGTGCCGCTGATATCCCGCATGACTTATACGTCGTGACCGCGATGATAACAGTGCTGATCGGGGCGTGGAGATTGGAAATGCTACCGTGCACTTTCAGCTATCAAATGAGCTGATTCGTATCTGGTGATTTACGTGTGAGAGCCGCGATATGATTATGATACCCACCGTATAGCAGAGAACTTCCCAAATATTAACCATGCAATCGGTGTTCTTTAACGGGACACTAAAGGGAAGCGATGACTTAGTTCATATTGAGGAACTGCATTCTGAGAACTCTAATGTCATAAGTTTCACTACCATAACTTCATTATTAGAACATCAAGGTTGAGGTTTCATTTTTGAATTTCGTGCCAAGTTCATCGCGCGAGACGTCAGAAATTACAAAATGTATTTTTCTTGTTTTCCTGACTTTGGTGCGATGAATGTTTCGGAAACTTCGTATGCTAGGTGTATACGGCACCCGCAGATGACAATGTACATAATTTTTATCAATTATATTATACGTATATATAGGAGCCAGTGAACGCCTTCGAAAGCTATGACGGTTGTTTGTTTCGGGAATGTCAAGGTGGCGTCTCCATCCGTATTTTCTTCTCGCACGTCATGTCGCGGTAAGAGTGGTGTTATCGGGATTGTTAAATTGTACTTTACCAATACGCGAAAAACTGTTTTTCTCATCAGTGACCCCTTTAACGTGAACTTGCATCGCATCGAAAACGGAGCCCTCGATCGCTTCCATCTAAATGCGACCGCCGGAATCGAAGCCACGACTCTCGAGACAGCAGTTGAGCACCGCAACCATTCTAGCCGCCACCGAGGCGGACTGTAAGTTGAATTTTTAAAGTGATCAGACGAAGAACGTAAAAATTAAAAACCTTGCTTATTGCCCCGTAAGACACGGGTTTTCTGTCGGCTCCATGGATTGCTCACATTTCTATCGAGGCGAAATACTGGAGGCCTGTGTCAGGCGCTTAAGGTACCTTATACTCTAACGACCGGGTCGCTTTGGGATAATAAACCTATGTAACCAACTAAATAGTCAGGCAACCGCTTATTGCCACTTTCTTCAGCATTAAACAGAGCGCATTCCGAAGGCGCGGTTAATGTGGAGAGGTATACACAGGGCAGTGTTTCAAATGATTTCCAAATCATTCCACATTTTCGCGGCCCCGTAATGAAATGGGAACGGAATGGGGACATTGCTGGTAGGAATGGAATAAAGCAAATTTTGGCCGGAATGGAATGAAAATGTAAGTACGTATTTTACCGAGAGCGGCGCATGTTTTCGTCGACGCGCTATTTTTCAAGCTTCAAACATTAGTAAATTAGAGCCACGAATTTAACAATAAAACAGGACTTTTTAAATGGCTTGACTGATTACAAGCACAGTACATTTATGGGCCATGCGCCAGTACTAGTTTGTCCATATATTGACTGTGCTCCTCTAAAGTTTGTCTCTATTTTTCGTGTAACCAAGGTCGAATAGAACTACGACAGCATAATGCCCCCCCCCCCGCTCCCCACTTTACGCCTTGTCATTTGTTTTTGCCCTCGGCGGAACTCCAGCTAGAGTTGATCTCCAGCCGTCTGCCGTCTTCACACCCTTCACGTCTATGTACAAGCTTCTGTCACCGTCGGCCGACTCGGACGCATGTTCAAAAAAACGCTTCAGTAAGTTGTGATGTGTATTAACGCTGCGCCGATGCTTTTCATCACTGCAATCTCACCTCGTACCCCCCCCCCTCCCCTCTGTTATTCTGTGTTCCCTGTCTACACTCATGAGCGCCTTTGCCCGAAACTCTGTTGGTGAAGGTCTCTAGGTCAGTGCGGCACACAGTCGTACCCGATGAACTGTGTGAGCTCCCTCTCCGTACAGACACACAAAGAGAATAAACTTTTGAAAACATTGGTTCCGGAAGCCACCTGAAGCAGCAAAACTGACGTAACCAAGGCCACAGCGGCGCCTCCGCGATTCCCGAAGGAAACCCACGTGCCGAACTTAACCTATCTTCGCTCTGTACTAGGGAGAGGGCGGGGAATCTTGGGCGGCTGCGCCACCGCCACCGCGCGTGTTGCGGCTAGAGAAGCGCTACCATCATGCAACACCACATAGACTTCTACGTCTAGTGGTTCGCGCTTGAGCAGCTCATGTTTGTGAAGCGCAATGCATAGTTACGTAGATGGCAAGTGTCTTATCTCATTGTTTTTAAATGCGAATGCATCTCAAAGTCGGGCTATGTCAGGCGTCCGTCGGTATCTGTCCATCGCCCTCTTCCATAGCAACAGCTGCGGGTGCGCGCGCCCCTAGCAACTGGAGCCCCCACCTCCTTGAGTTGAACGTGACTTGCCACCGCCTCAATTCAGTGCGTTTGAAACGCGTTTGTAGCGTTTGTGCATGCTGCCTTGGCACAGCCTGAAAACAGCGCGTTTTCATTGCGTTATTCTTCTAACGTTGGGTACTCACGCGCAGAACGCCGTTAGGACGCTACGCAATGCATTCGCATTTCCTAGGGATTCCCTTCTGGGAGGAGGGGCCGTTTTCTAGACGCATTCGTTCATGGAGCCGTCCAGTCAGAATTTGCGATTTGTAACTTAACGATAAATCGCTCATTTAGCTCTTAACATTACGTTGCAAAATTTCGTTGAATGAAACCAAAATAATGTTATTTTTGCACCTAGTTGTGCTTTCAACCTTTCTTGCAGCATTTAAAAATCTTGAAGACACTTAAGCACTTTTTATGACGTCAACCTGGTGACCAAAGCACTTGCGACCGATTGCCGAACTTGTTCGGAAGATCAGGCGTTCGGAAGATCAAGCCCAGGAGATCAGACGTCCCTGAATCTCCTGCTTAGAGCTGGTCATCCCGCACTCCCACTGCTCCGGGGTGGAATCATTTCATTATTACCGTTATATGTTTTTGTAACTTTGCTTGGTTCCTATGACTCAGCACATATTTGTGTTCACATCGCCAAGAAAAGAGGACACTGGGAAGCATTTTTCTGCGCCCTTAATAGCTACTGCTGCAATATCATGCTCGCATTAGTCATGTAGGCCTGAGTGAATGCTCTATCTAAGTCAAAGGCCACAACGCTTTCTCTAGGTTCACCTTGAGCTAGCCATATATAGCCAAGGGTAGGCGTGATGTAAAGGTGTGAAGAACCTGCCAACTTGCAAAAGAGAAACCGCGGCATAAGTTGGCGTACTAACAAATACAACATCGCAACAGATACTGAAAGTAGAGACAAATTCCCCTTGCACGTTGGTTCTCAGTTGTACCCCACACTTTAGGGGCGAATACTCTATGCTTGGTATGACCTTTATCTCACAAGCAGATTATTACCTGACGCATAAATAACCTTTGTAGCAAGAAAGACATTGCATACCTGCGCACAGGTGAACACAAAAGTTATCCTTACCCCATCCATGCTTGCGAGGTGCGCTTGACCAGTGTGAGGGTTGACGAGCAGTGCGGCTCTGTGTCCCACATTGAATGCAAAGGCACAAGGTGCCCGAGCGGTGGTGCACTGTCCCGTCTAATACCAGCGTTTTTTTTTTTGTTTACCCTTAAACAAATTTTAGTTTTCTTCATATTCACGACCACTCGAGATGCGGTGAAAAACTGCCTAGTCGCACTACTTTTGTCAACATGAAAATACGCCATGTGATCAGTTTAGCAATAAAAATTTAAGCTTAAATAATTAAAATTTCACCATTGGTTCAAACGTGCTGACCCTGCAAATACCAAATGTAGTGGGAGAACTGCTCCTATGGGAATGGGTAGGGTGATTTTACTGCACGATATATTCCACCAGGCTACTAATACCCGACCTAAGTAACCTGTTTTGCGTACTATTACACTTCCTAATGCATCCCAAGACACTATATGTATGGTGTCGTTAATTCTTAATTTATTAAAACTATCAAGATGTGTTTTCTACATTGAGAAATTGAAGGAATAGAATTGATGGCCCTGCCATTCCCGGAGTGGGAATGAGCCATTTTCTATTCCGAGGATTAAGAGGAATAGAATTGTGGCAAGCCTTAATTTTCGTGAATGGAATTAGAATGGAATGGAAACGCCCATTCCGAAACACTGCTGCAGGGTGTTTCAAGCAATGTGTCCAATCGTCGTTGAAAACCAGCAAAAGGCACTGTTTGCTTGGTGTCTTCACAGTTGCTTTCTTTTTTTTGTAGCGACGGGCATGTTAGGAGGGCTGAATAAATCACTTAGAGCAGTAATTAAAAACGTAAATAATTCATTTTTCAATTAGCGGATTTAGGCAGCTAAGTCAAAGGGAGAGTTGAAGTCATTAATACAAAGAACTCATTGCCGCTTTCAGATACCGCAAAGTGGCCTCTAGCAATAATTGCGAATTAATGAAATTCTCCCAAGTTTTGCGGTGAAACCGAAACCAAACGACCAATGAGCGCAACAAGCAGACGACTACAATGACATCACTGTTCAAAACAGCGATTGCAGGGCTGCAGTTCTTCCCATTTTCTCAACGTATGCATGTACGTCATGCGTGCTCTGATTGCGAGCGCAGCCCACACACACCCACACAACGAAGTCGTTTGATGATTGGCGTAACAACGCTCCCTCATTTCGGACGTCTCGCACGAATGTGGCCGTCATGCTCTTACGTGGGTCGGTTTTGGTTTCACCACAGAATTTACAATAATTTAATTAATGCGCAGTTATTACTAGAGGCTACTTATCCGAAATCTGAAAGCGAGCAATGGGTTTTTTTGCATGAAGGACTTCAATGCTCCCATTTGACTTAGCTGCCTAACTCCACTAATTAAACAGTGAATTAATTTACCTTTCACAATTACTGTTCGAAATGATGGCTCCAACCCTCTTTTAAGATGCCTGCCGCTACAGAAAGAGCAACTCTGAACACAACGAGCAAATACTTCCTTTTACTGATTTTTAAAGAATATCGGACACATTTTTGAAACACCCTGTATATTATTGGCTTACGCTTACGCTGCATGTTCGTGTGGTACTAATTATGTCGTCTTTTTTTCCCATATTTTTCCAGGTAAGCGCCAAAGAATCTTTTGGGAAGGCCCACCTTTGTGGTCGTGGGTACTCGGCGACGAACCACCGGCCGCGGGGGTTGATGCCTTCGCCTGCAGAATCTTGGTTCGTGGCCGATGCTATACCACATGGCAGGTATGGTCGCGAAGCGCTATCTCACATGGTTCCATAGATACCGACGTAATGATCACCACTGGGATATAGGTCGCGTTGCAGCGGCCGCACCTGTCTTTGCGCGCTGATTAACGCAGTTATTGCATGGTCGTGTGAGGCGCTCTCATTATGAGACCGCGTGCACCACATTCTACATAGCCATCGAAGTCTTCTGCGCATTTTTTTTGTTTTATTGTCTATGGTGTGCCGTGGATGGTGTTGTTTAGTTTGTGCGATCACGTATCGACTCTCTCAATGCCTGTGCTATACGTTATGGAAACCTGGGACTCTTACTTATTAGCACACTTATATAGTTACCGAAACGGCAGTACTGTCGCTTTCAGCTGGTGTCGAAGCTATGTATATAGGTTCGACCACTTCCGCGAACGATTCAAAGGGGGTAAGCACAAATAGTGCGCAAATCTGTAAAACGTTCTTCGTGGCGACAAAACCTGTTTCCTCAATTAACCAGTCGCCTAACAGGCTAGCGCGCATATCAAATATGTCTGTCTCTCACCTGAGTAACGTGTAGGGTTGAATTTACTAACTTCTGATTGATCGTCTGATTATGGAGGACGTGGCACTGAATGCTATACTCAGAATTAATTTTGACTTTATGATCTTTCTTTTCTCTCTCTTCTTTTCACTTTTTTTTCCATGTGGCTAAATCGAAGTACGCCAGCATTGTCGCATTGCCTTTCCACGTGAATGTGATCGTCATGACGGCAAGGATCGAACCCCCCGTCCCCGAGCTCAACAACCTGTTTCGCCGCTGTCCCTGCGCTATCTGCGAAGAGTGAGCGGAATTAGGGGAGGTGTGCAATTCTGCACGTCAAAAACAGTAGAGCACGCGGAAGCCCAGTACGTTTGCAGTGTTATGTGTCCCCGCCGAACTGACCCGGTGAGGACGCTGACGCCCAATCCGTGTCACTGTGCTTTCGTAGTGCCATCCTTGTTCTCTCTCTCTCTCTTTCTCTGTCATACACATACACACACGCACGCGCGCGCGACTTATTTGAAAGGATGATTCAAGAGTTGCCTTTGTTTATCGTTTTAAATATTACACACAAGCTGCATAACACAACGTAATTGCTTTACATCTTGCATAGCCACAGAAAGATAGGTATTGTCGTTTTTAACTGCTTTATTATATATAACGGATGAATAGATGCTTAAGTGAAAGCCGGCATGAAGAATTGCGTCCATTCACGGCGCATTTCAGCATCATCACCGCCCTTATAATGTCTACGGTAAAATATCGCAACAATGCCTTTATGCTGTGTACGATGTCCTGGAAAGCCGAATGAGTAAACTCTGCATACCAGTCTACGACACAAACGCGGTGTCTGTGTTTCCGTCTTTTACCTGTTTGCTCGTCCTTATGCTATCCAATACACGAATAGCCGCAAGTACTGCGTGCTACGGACGCATACTTATACGCAGCATATAGTGCGTTTTTATATGCGATACGCGTTATAGAAGCTCTTTCATGTGCGTTCCTGCGAGAAATTACATGAGACGTTTGAGCTGAACGTCTGCTGGCATTGTCGTCTCTCAGTCTAATAAAATAGCGAGCTTCAACGCTGGTTTCGCAAAGCTAATGGCGACGTTGCATATTGTATACGAAGAGAGCTCATGGTTCTAAAGGCTTTTTTGCGCATAAAGTGGCTTCAGCAGATGCGTAGGTATAACTAATGTGTAGTTGTTTTCTTCTCGGTTGACGACACACACACACACACACACACACACACACACACACACACACACACACACACACACATATTAGGTAATATATAAGTGCCTTAGTAGAGCGCAGCGTTCATTCTAGTCTGTGCCATACAGTCCAGAAGGCGCGTCACATCAACGTTCCTTAATGGTGCGAGTGAGAAACACACACACACACACACCGTGACCCAACACGGCTTTACGCATCTCACGACAAAATCATGCCGATGTTTTTGCTGCCAAATGCTCTTGATAAGGAAATGAATTCCATGACTGTAAATTGCCTGGCTCTCTCTTACTCTAGATTGCATTGAAGCTTGATCATTCCACCTTGCAGGATAGTAAACTGATTAGATATTGCGCTAGCTACAATGTTTGCAGGATACATGTCCACCAAACTACACGACATCACATTGTGTACGTACTCACTCATATACAAGCGCCATTGCTTGCTGTCAATGGGCCAGATAAACCTTGATATCTGCTTGGAGTATGAGGCCGAGATGACCACGACACGACAACAGGCCGATCTGCTTCTCACGGCACGCCACGTGGCGCCCTCTCCAGAAAAATGCGAGAATTCGCGCCTGACTGGAAGCGCGCTCCTCGATCACCAAACATTTGCGTTCAAACGAAGAAGGATATGATGGAATATCTGCCTTAGTGACGTCGGCTTTATTAACTTTAATTAACAGTTCTCTGTAGTACAAAGAAACAATCTTGGTATTCATGTGAACAAGCACTTCGACCGTTTTTGAAGCGACTTAATTTGTTGTTTGTTCAGATTGTTCCTGGACCATGTAACGTAGTCCTGACCAAATAGTCGTCGGGAAACGCGAAGGCTTATCGGCTCTCATGTAGCAGTACCATCAAGCCGCTGACAACGGCACGGTTAGCCTAGGCAAGGCCTCTCTTACGGGACGGCTTTAAGCTCTCCCATAGTAGAGTACCCTGTACTCTAAATCGTTACCCCCCCCCCCCCCTTGTTCTAATCCCCCCCTACGATGAAACCTCAAGTGCAACGCCCACGGGACGGCTCTCAGTTCTCCCATAGTAGAGTACGTGGTGCTCTGAAGTGTTACTCTTTATTCTAAACAAACTCTTCCCCGCTTAGTTTCACGCCATGCGTGCAGACACCGTCGCTATCACACGCAAAGAACGGACGTTGTTACCGCCGAAATGTGCTTAACACGGAGTGCACTCAAAGACCAAACCTTTAAATTTAGGTCGACTGAATAATAAATTCAGAGAAACGTGCCGTTGTGCTGCATATAACGCTGGCACGTCGCTGTCGGCTGCCCGCTCGCTCATCGCGACACGGCGCCGAAGGTTCGGCTCGAACGCAATGCAGTGGGCGGCTCGCTTCTCGACCGTCGCGTTGACAGCTTTTCAGACGAGCTTTGACGCGGACATTGTGACGCTGGGCCTGTCGCCCCTACTGAAAATATACTATAGCGACTCCTCTACTTCGACCGCTTCGCGAATAAACGAGCGAAGCTGCGCCGCGCGTCAGAAGCGCACTGCTAGGAAGCGGCTATTGTCAGGACAGTGTTTTGGGTGGAGGCGGAAAAGGGAGAACTGGCGGAAGCTGTCCGCGATAACCCGGTCGGACGGAGCCGACGGGATGACGCCAGTCCTGGCTTCATTCAGCATCCCATCGCTTTTGCGCTAACGCGAGGTGACATATCCGGGTTACTGAGCCATGCACCCTAATCCGCAAGGGACCCTCCTGTCGACGAGAGGAGCCCTTCCGGTAAACGCGTGTGTTCTTCACTAACTCCAGTTTTTACCCTCGCACGCACACGTAAACACGCACACACGCAGACTTCCCCGCTCCCACCACTTACACACAACAAATGCACGCACCACCGTACTTTATCTCAGAATGTAATTTCTCAGAAGGATAAAAAAATTGTTGTCATCTTGTTATTTCAGCAGAGGACTCCGCGAATTCCTATGCGCATTTCTGGGCATGAAAAGCTGCTTAGTTGATAAAAAATGAGTCGAACATTCCTAGTCAACCGAAAATGTGTACTTCGCACACAGTAGTAGTGAAAAACCGGATTATTTCAAACGATTCGAGTTGTTCGATTTGTGTTTTTTTACATGTGATAGACTAGTAAGATTGCGGGTAACTTATAAAAAATGCCAGTAGGGGAAAGGGGGTTTACTAAACTAGTGCTGAACTTCCCCATATCATGACCTCACCGAGTAACGGAAATTCCCAGCATGTACGGTATGCTGATTACCCAACAGCCGGTGGTCAGCCTGTGCACCCACTGTCACAAACTTTAAATATTTTCCAAGTATTTAATTATATATTAATACTTTAAATGTTTAAATCTTTTTGAATTCCTTTTTGTGCGTCACACTTATACATGCTTCAGACGTGCATACATGCTTATATATATAGAGAGAGAGACGAGGGAAAGGAAATGCAGGAAGTTCAACTAGACGCGTGTTGGTGACGGTAATAAAGAAACGAGGAAATGATCCGTCTATTGGAACACTTTCATACAACATGTTGCTGCCTTTCTACGATGTATGTGAGCAGACTGGCCATTCTAATGTATAAAAAGCGCTGCGTATTTGCCGCGTTATTAAATACGAAGCATTCCTTGGCGAACTTCGGCGACTTTGGCCGTATCTATCTATCTATCTATCTATCTATCTATCTATCTATCTATCTATCTATCTATCTATCTATCTATCTATCTATCTATCTATCAAATCTAATGTGTCTGTTTGTCTAGCTGCCTACGACTTTTTGCTCTCCTGGCCGTTTCGGTTATGGTAGTGCCAAAATTGGTACGACATAACATGACTGTACGACAAGTGTAAGCGACTAGTCATAAAATGAAAATCATTACATGTATGTCATGAATGCTATGATATACATTTCATGGTCTTGCTTCGCTTGTGGTGGTTTCGTTCACGTGGCATATTGAAAAACTGGTATAGTACGACATGGTTGCATGGCGGACATAAGTTACAGACCCTTACGTGGAAATCGTGACATGCATGTCAAGTAAGTCATAACTGCACGCCACGCTCATGGTGCGCTCGCGATGGTTTCGCTAGCTTCACATCTACGAAATTTGGTATTATGGGTCGTGAATGAATGACGAAGGTATGTGACTAGTGGAAACATGATAATCATGAGATGCGTGTCATGTAAGACTAGACTACATGTCATGCTTATGATTCGTTTCTGTCCATTCCGCTAGCTTCACATATACAAAATTTGGTATCACGTGACGTGAATAGACAACGAAAGTAAATGACACGTACAAAAATGGTAATCGTGATATGGAAGTTATGTACGGCATGATTTGCGTCCGCTTCGTAACGTTGTACTGATTTTAAAGTGACATATCGACCTTCCTGATTCATGCTTCGCATATTATCGATTCTCTCTGTGCTTGGGATGTGCCAATTTTTTCTCTTCCACACTATTATGAGTTAGTGTACCAGAGAGCAGAATGAGCTCTAGGGAAATATAAAGGGAAATATAAATATAAACTAGTCTGTAATACAGATTGAAAGACAATACCATAGGTTTCCGTGAAATAGCGTTTTTTTTCTTTCAGCAAAAATTATAGATACCACGTAGGCGACTACTCTTCTAGCCTTTTTTTTAGTTTATTTGCGTCAAGATATTTTTCAGTTTATTGCCTCCAGATTGTGGACGCTCAATTTGATTGTGTAATGCTGCTTTGCATGTGCGCAAGGTATCGCGTAGCAGCCTGGAAAAGTTCATAGTATAAATAGCCAATGCATTTGCATAATAATAGATATCACTCTCACTCGTCACATTAGTTACATCGACTACATTTTGCAGTTTTTCGGGCAGCAGGCCGAGACAGGATTCATTCATTCAAAACTGTGTGCTATCGATATCGTATCTTCGCTCTGTTTAATGTATATGTACCTGTGTGTACATGCCATGGGTGCCGACTTTATCCATGTAAAGTCGACACCCGTGGTTAGTTACTCGTAGAAAGGATTAATGAACCGTTAACGAGTGATAAGTATCTCTTTCTCGTAGCAATTTGTATACACCTCCCGTTCAGCATTGTTTTCTTTTTCTCGTGTTCTCACAGCTCAACGAAGTACCCGTTAAAGTTTTGGCATCGCTTTCTTATCATATTTTTCACCATTTGCCTTCTTTTGCCTGTTCATTATTGCTCTTGTCATCCTTTGTGTAAATAAATGTAAGCCTTAATACTTCATTGGGTTATATAGTGAAAGCCCGTTCGTAAGAAATCACAAAATGGTTATATACTTGACTTTTTTGTAATGTTCGCAGTCATACGCGTACTCTACGAATCGTCTTGAAATGCAAACTAGTTACGAGAGGGATCGTATTTGAGAAAGAGAGCTAACTTGAGTTCACTATTACCTCTCAGAAGAAGCACCGTTACGCAACTGCGGCATGGGTGCGGGCATTACATGCGATGAATGTGGTCGTGAACCACCCTGCGTGCTTAGAGAGAAATCGCAGCGTACGGATAGCAGACGTTGCTGTGAACAGATCAGCCAAATATTGCAGTCGTGCTTGGCACGGAGGGTCCACAAACGGATCGCGCAGTTGTCGAGAGCGAATCGGAAGGCTCCCCTTGCGCTTCCGCCAGCGCTCCGTCGCTACACCTGATGGGGGAAACAACCTGACCGAACTCTCTGCAGACGACGCGTATCTCGACTATTGTAACAAGCAGGAAGTCGACAAATTGCAGCGAAAGCTAGCACGTGTCGCGTACGGGATCTGTGAATTTCACTTACGAGATACTTGTGCCGGGAAAACCCTACATGCTTACCTCAAACATTGGCGTCATCGCTACTTTGCTGTGCAGGAAAGTGGAAACTCTATACGAATGGTCTTGTACACAGTTCGGCGCGCACACAATAGACGAAAATAAAACGTTTTTTCGTCTGTTGTGTTCGCGCCGAAATGTTTGTCCTCAAAACCAACTCGCCCAACTTTCCACTGCTATATATGTTACACCGTATACGAACGGTAATCACTGCGTGCCCATACTACGCACTTCCTCGGCAGTTTTCACAGTATTGGAGTTGCCACGCATTTTTATACCGAGGCCCGTGCTTAATCTCTTGAGAGCTGCCGAGATGTTCTGTTCGACGTCCAACGACAGATAGCATGATATCAGCCAGTAGTCGACATAGCTCAAGAGGGGCGTTTGTATCGGGTGCGTTTCTTTCCGACACAAATGATAAGAATTATTTGATATCCGTTCGTGAAATTACCATAGACAGAAACAATACAGAGGAAACGTCAAGACGCCCGACGCGACCCAAATGAAAGAAAAAGCCCCGCCGCGGTGGTCTAGTGGCTAAGGTACTCGGCTGCTGACCCGCAGGTCGCGGGTTCGATTCCCGGCTGCGGCGGCTGCATTTCCGATGGAGGCGGAAATGTTGTAGGCCCGTGTACTCAGATTTGGGTGCACGTTAAAGAACCCCAGGTGGTCAAAATTTCCGGAGCCCTCCACTACGGCGTCTCTCATAATCAAATGGTGGTTTTGGGACGTTAAACCCCAAAGATCAAATGAAAGAAAAAAGCGAGCTTTTTGTATTCCGTATGCGCAACGTGTAACTTCGGCGCTCGACAACCGAATTGCGGTTCGGTTGCCGTGCGTGTTTATGCAAACTGTCGCAATTCGCTAAAGTAATGGACGTATACATGTTCTAAACGTTGGTCCCGCGAACGTGCCAGAAAACGCGAATTCCCTCTTCTGGACAGCAACGGCAATACTCGACGCGTATCTCGGCGAACACGGCATGCGCACACATCCACGCTCACTGTCTGGGTGTGAGGTCCTCGTCTGTGGACCATGTGGATCGTTATACACACCGAGTTCCTTGTAGCCGATTCTAAGCGTAAACAACGTGATGACGGCGTGCCTTCTGTAGACAATATTCGGCAACTGTAACATCCGCGTAATTTCACTGGAGCCCGCTTCTCATTTACTGTGAGTCTAGCCGTATTTTTCGTTGCGTTGGCCTCGCGTTCCCGGTAGCGCCGGCAGTCGCTACTGCTTCTGCGGAGAGCCAGTTGTTTACGTCCCGAGAATCGCCTGGCGTGTCCGATCCCGGGGCTTTCCTGCCACGAGCACAATGCATGCGCGCACTCAGATCTGCGTTTCTTTCTGAGCGATGGCATGGCGTGGAAAGAGCGGACGTGGGCAGACAGAAGGAGGCTATGAATAATACAAAAGAAAACCAAACAAACGACAACAAAACACGGCGCTCTTCAGGCCGGCCGCAAAAAGAAAAAAAAACTCCGTTCGCTACTAGCGGCTTCCGCCCCTCTGACGAACTGTTTGCGCGGGCCGGGCGGCACTTTATTATAGTGTATCGTCTTATCATTCGTATGTATAGCTATGCTCCACGCAAAGGCTCTGCTCGTACGTAAAGGCCTTTTTCTGGCAAAATGGTACCCATCATACTTCAATGCAGGGGGTTGACTGAGAAGGTTAAAAAATTGAAAGCGAATGAGGAGAGACAGAGAGAGAGAGAAGTGACATGGCGAAAAGAAGGACGCTCAAAATGAAGACAAACATCCAGTTTGGTAGGCTGTGCTGGTAAAAGAATTAGTGCTTATTCGGCACTAATATGTGAATTTAGGCGCGGGACTATCAGTCAGCGCCATCGCCGCCACGGCTACAGATGGCGCTGATTGACACTCCCGCGCTTAAATTCACATATAAACACAATAAAGTGGCTCGGAGGATAGCCGCTGTGGTAGCTCAGTGGTATAGAGCATCGAACGCGTTATTCGAAGGTCGTAAGTTCGGTTGCTGCCCACGGCAAGACTGTCTTGAAGGCCATTTTGTAGTGACTAGGATCATTATACAGCCTTTGAGACCACCTTTACGTGCGTGCTCATCTCTAAGGCCATAGTATTTTTTTTTAGCGCAGAGTTTGCATGCATCGATGAGCTTCGTGTTAGCTGCACCGCTAGAGCGGCAAGCACACGATGCTAATGTGTGTCTATGCACACAATTTAATTAAAACATGAGAATCATTGGAGGAGCGAAAACTTTTATATTGAAGTGATATTCTTGGTAAGCACATGCACACTTTGTTAATGTTTGATAAACGCAGGCACAAAGAAGGGTTCATTGCACTGCGAGATGCGGAAATACAGCTGCCATATGAGGATTTTAAATTACACGCAAAAAATAAACATACAGGCAACAATAGAACAAGAACTGCAGCAGAATAAAACTGAAAATAACGCACACAACTACACATACAGTGGACAGCGCAACAAGGAAGTAGTTGCTTCAGCGCTTGAGTCCGGCATGAACTGAAAAAAAGACAAGAAAAATGTTGGCTACGTTTTCTTTCACACATTCGCACTAATTTTCTCCTGCACACTTTACATCGCTCTTTCGCGAAAAACAGTCACAAGCAGTTGCTGCAGCAAAAACAAAACAATTTTAGGTGTCATGCAAGCCGTTAATGAGGCAGGAAGGTTTACTCAAAGATTACGTCCGTAGCTTTAGCTAGCAAACATTATTATAGATTCACCACTTCTCTCTTGTTGCGCTCGTTAGCGCTTCAAACTATTTGCGATCCGCTGACAACGATACTGAGCATAGCTGCACTTTTCACAAAATCTTATTCATGGAGTGAATTCTAATACATGTAGCGGCTTAACGAAAACCTAACTGCGCGAGCGGTGACTCAATTTCTCGAGCCAAGAAGGAATTTTCTCGCAAACGTGCTGCGAAGCATTCCTGACAGTTTTTTTTTTTTCGTGTGAAGCAATCCACGAAAACAGCACGCGAAGGGAAGAGCACAAAAACGATCTCTGCGCCAAACAGCACAATGCCAGAAACGTTAGGTGAAGGTTTCAATGACAAATGCAATACGCACTTAACATAGTATTGATGGCATTCGTATATACCTACCAGCAGCGACGCTGAGAAGCAGCCGAAACAAGCAAAGACCACGACGCACGCCAGGCACGTTATCGCGCATATTTTATGGCATATTCCTGCTGCTGCCCGTACTTCTTCATTGCCGCAAATGCTCATGAACACGGAGCATGACAACGTTGCCGTCGCGTCGACGCCATGTGCACTTCTCTCGCATCTGACTCATGCCTGATTCCAGCCCGACGTTTTTCGCACTGCACAATTGCGCACGATAAAGACGGATTCAGGCCCATATTACATACGAAAAAACACGTAGACGTATAATTATAATTCACTATAGAAAAGGCACTGTAGTAAATAACTAGTACGCGCGTTTCCTTGAAGCAATCAGGGATGTGCTGCCATCTTACGACTGGGATGAATCTGCGTAGCTCAGCCGCTTTTTGACCCGAGTTTATGTTACTCTATGCTGGTACAGCCGAACAATGGAGCATCTTCCTACTGACCATCCTCGAGAGGACGCTGCTGAATTCCACTAGGCGGCGCGACACTCTGTGAACATTGCGAACACAAATTATGTACGTTTGTCTTGGCGCCTTATCCTGACGCGATAACCTAGGCTTTCAAAATGCCCGTCTTTAAACAGCGCTGCTATAACATTGTGGATGTCATGGCTTGGTATCTGCATTCTATTGGCCGTACGCCACTTTTATGCTGTAAACTCGACGTCTAACTGCTTATAGGTTCGCAACGCAGCTTGGCGCAACGAATATTTATCATTTATCGCGCATTGACGTATAGGAATGCATGTCGCGTGCGTGATCTTTGTTGCACCATTATCGGCAGCAGCGTCTTTTATCTTTTTAACACGTATGTATACATTTTGCAAGACTGAGGCCTCTCTCAACGATTTCCAATTATCTTTGTCATCGCCGAGATGATTCGATTTTATGCATGCAAACCTATGAATTTCATCACTTCACCTAACTCACCATTGTCCTGCATAATTGGACACTGTAAACAGCAATAAAACAGGAACCATAAAAAATGACTTCAGGTAATGGTCCTTCAGCTCGAGACTACTCGAGCGTTCCCTAATATTCTTCGATTCAACATGCGTCATCTGGTTTGCCCACCGTGGTCAACCTATCTTCCTTTCACGGTTGTTGTTCATCTGAAATCGCTTCTTTATTCTATCCATCCATCTTTGTGTGTGTGCTGTTGCAATTTTTATCCTTGGTTTCCTTTCCCCTCTCCATCGTACGCGCACTTGCGTCGTGCTAAATTTGTTCGGAAAGCATCACTGTTCGCCTGAGTTCTTGCAAAGACATCGCCAAGCCCACAAAGCAGGCGTATACGCTTGCGTGAACGTCGCCAGTCATGCACTGCGTCCCTGCGTTTTCGCGCAAACGTGCTCGGCGCCATAGCGAGGGAACGCGTGAAATTGGACGGAGCGAACAGTGGACGTTGCCCACCCTTGAACCTTTGCGTTGCCGTCCGTTCGTTCCGGGCACAGCGCGCTCACATCACTAGTTTTTCGTTCGAGTTTTCTAGAGCAGCTGGTTACTATCTTCCGTCTCGAACAGCTGCATGGTTAGGAAGGCTGCTCGAAATAACGCGAAGCAAACAAACAAGAAACAAAACAAGAAGAGGGGAAAGGGGTGGCACGCTGTCACTTTCTGCCGTAGGTGCCAGCAGCGCGGAACGGAAACCTTATTTTCCTTGGCAGTGCGCCTGCTCCTGTCAGTACGGTGCGCAACCGGAGTTCGGCAGAAAGAGAAACGGAAAATGGAATCGGCAAAAGCCTCGGCCGACATCCTCTTCGAGACTTTTGGTATTGCGCATTCGTCGAGAAAAAAAAAGGCTGTGACGGTGGTAACTGGAGTCACCGCAACCTCGGAGGGCTGAAGCACCTGGAAGCCCTGGCTGTGTCCACCTGTAGCTTTTGGCTATACTTGCCAGCATAAAGGACGAAGCAGATGCAGCTGTAGTGTATACGTGGTAGTTGAATAAAAAAAAAATAAACTTGGGCAAACGAAAAAAAAGAACCCGTGTGCGAATATTTTATATCCTCAGAAACGCATGTTGCCGGGATGCGCAGCTTACGCATTATTCTCCGAGAAATTTTGTACGCGGGGATGCGAGGGTTGCTCTGTGGAAAAATTCACATTTTTACCGCTCGCCCAATTGTAATATATTAGCTTAAATGGAAAGAAAACGATCTGTTTGTCGAGTGCCATGTTCAATAAAAAAAACAAAAGATTATGTTCTCTCCTAGCCAGACTATGATTATTATTATTATTATTATTATTATTATTATTATTATTATTATTATTATTATTATTATATTATTATTATTAAATTTTGGTCAAGATTGTTTTTTAGATTGGTTTTCGTCTGAATAGCCGACAAACGTTGCGCCAGAAAACAGTCATCGCACCGCGGGTGAGTGATGTCAGTGTAAAATTTTCGTCTTATTTTTTTTTGTCCTATTTGTGGCATTTTCATATTACTTCTCTCTTATTCTTCTCTTTCCTTCAATTCTCAGGCACACGCGTTAAAGAAATTCCCCGAGAGCCCAGTTTACCAGGAGTCGCCACATGGCGGCGTGCCTTGTATAATCATGTCGCGGCAACGGCACGCGAAAGCCCCCGACTTTCTCTCTCTCTCCCTCAGTTATCTCTGTCAGAAGCTCGTGGAAAGGAAGAGAAGGCTGAGGAAGAAGGTGCCTGAAGTTTGCGCGCACCGCTTTACTAAATAAATAAAGGGGAAGGTAAAACGGCTGCAGCCGGCGCGCGACAAAAGTGGGGGAGGAATGGAAAAAAGGGCTATACGATTTAGAAACTGTACACTATAGCAGTTCGCTGAGTCGGCAGGGAGGCGGTAAACTAACAATGTATCACAAATGAAGGTAATGCGGCGGGGTAAGCAGTTTTCATACCGAGCTAAGCCACCGGCGAGATCCGAATCGATCTCTCGCGCAGGCGATGACCCCGAGCTCGACGACACCATCAGCTAAAGCACATCCTACGTCCACCTCCATGAGCATCTCTCTATAGGAAGCGCGTGCGATGATGAAACCTTCGCTTAGCCGCAAGCACCGTCCGTGGCCTCGCTGAGCCGCAGCTTTTTGTTCACTTCTTTCGCGCCTTGTTGCGTTTTCGCGTTGGCTCTGTAATCGCGCATGGCGGCTAGCTTTTCTACTTGTTTGGTTTGTTTCAGGACATCGAATCAAGCGATTTCTGTGCGGTGGAGGAAAGGCAGAAATAAATTTGCGCATAGTGTGTTGATGCTTTTAAAAGAGACCGCCACGGTGCTTGGCGTCTATATCCAGGGTGCCCCAACTATCTCTAGCCAGAGTTTAAAAAATATGCCGACACACGCAATTACGACGCGACCAAATACATGTTGCTGACCGTTGCCTGGAATTAGAATAGTTTTGTTCTAAAGTATTTTTGAATTAGATCTGCTTAATTAACTAACTTTTAAAGAATCGAAAAGGATAAAAAACTTCAATAAAAAAGTTATAGATCGGTTTGCAAAATGTCGGAGTAGACAGTTTCGAACTTTATATTTGTTAATTATTAGTGTGTTTCTGATAACTACAAATGCCCGCAAAATACAAAAAGTAAATAAATACCACGTGACAACGCCGCTTGCGCGCCAGTGCGCATGATGATTTTAGTGCTCCCTAACCTTCCGGGTACGAACGACCATCGCCCTGCTGCGGTGGTCTAGTGGCTAAGGTACTCAACAGCTGACCCGCAGGTCGTGCGATCAAATTCCAGCGGCGGCGGCTGCATTTCCGATGGAGGCGGAAGTGCTGTAGCCCCGTGTGCTCCGATTTGGGTGCACGTTAAAGAACCCCAGGTGGTCGAAATTGCCGGAGCCCTCCACTACAGCGTCTCTCATAATCATATGATGGTGTTGGGACGTTAAACCCCACATATCAATCAATCAATCAATCAGCATTTGCCCCAATGTGCTCTCTCGACAGAATCCCAACGATGGTGGTGGATTTGCGATGAACACGTTTTGCTATCGGCCACAAAAGTGATAACCGCTGAGATTGCTTCTCGCTGCCATGAACCAGGGAGAGGGATGCGTATCGTTCGTAGGCGGTACGTTAGATAGCACCAGAATCACGGCGCGCGCTGCCGCGCGAGCAGGTTTGTCATGTGGTATTTTTTCTGTGGGCATTTTTAGTTAGCAGTTAGCAGAAAAACCGTAACAATTAACAGATATAACGTTGGAAACTGTGTAATCGGACGTTTTGCAAAGCGCTCTACAACTTTCTCATTGAAATTTTTTAACCATTTTCAATCCTTCAAAATGTAAATTATTACACAGATCTAATTAAACAGTATTTTAGGACACAAAAATATAGACGCCGTAGTGGAAGGCTGCGGAAATTTCGACCACCTGGAGTTCTTTAACGTGCACCGAAATCTATGTACACGGACCTCAACCATTTTCGCCTCTATCGAAATTGGAGCCGCCGCACCCGGGTTGCAATCCTGCGACCTATTGTTCAGTAGTCGAACACCTTAACCACAAGCCCACTGTGGCGGGGTAACGTTTATTTCTAAATACATGTGATTAGAAATGAGTATACCTTTTCGGCATTATACCTGAAGAGTTGTTGAAATTCCGCAGTGCCGTAACGCAGCACTGTCCTCGTGTGCTTGAATGCGCTGTTTCATCTTAGCGGTACGAGACAGCGCTCCGGCACTTCTGAACTGAATTCTCGGGGCATAGATAATTAGAGGAGTCTGCAGCGTGCTAAATAGAGAGGGAGAGAGAGAGAACAGCGCTCCCTGTATACAATATAGGCGCCCGAGACGTGACCAGCAGCGCAATGCGAAGTGAGGCTGCGTGCTTTGCGTCGAGCGTTCACCACGTTCGTACATGTATACAACGCGATGTTGAGATATTTATTGATTTGTTTATGGAAAGCCTTGATGAGCTGAGTATTCGTAAAAAAACACTAGAGCCCGAAGCTTTGCATTCATACATTATAGGAGAAAGGCAGCCATGTTCCTAACAGAACTAGTTTTCGGGACGGGGCTCTTTTAGAATTTGCAGCTGCAAATTTAATCTTGTATTTCAAATATATACGTTAATAAAGGTGTCAGGGCTCACGTAGCACGCGGTATGCCTGTGCCCTCACGTTCGCGTCCACGCATCATGGGCGGGGTTGTTACAGTGGCTTCCAGCTGATAAACGTCGCGGCACTCGTCATGCCCTCTTGCCCCGAGCGACCTATGGGAGCCGATGTGCTGCACAGAATCTAAGCTGTCTGAACGTGATTTTGATCGATTTGTGGGGTTTAACGTCCAAAAACTGAACGTGCTCTACGATCTCGTCGGCTATTTGTTGCCGTATCAGACGAAGTGTGCTAGCCGATAGTGCTGTTACGAACGAAATAATACAATTCCATAAATATTATAGAGGAATATGAGAAAAATTTACCGAGGGCTCGTTTTTATATGTTAGGCACAGCAGACAGGGGAAGCCAAAGACAGATATGTGGGGTTCAACGTCCCAAAACCACTACATGATTATGAGAGACGCCGTAGTGGAGGGCTCCGGAAATTTAGACCACCTGGGGTTCTTTAACGTAAGCCAAAGACAGAGTACGGAACATTAATTTTAGTCTTAGAATACAATACAATGCTTCATCCGGAACTACAAATGACGTATCCTCTATTCCTCCTTCCTCGGCTTCCTTGTCTGTCGATTTTCACTAATACGTCTGAAAACCAAGATACGACTATGAGGCACGCCGTAGTGGAGGGCTCCGTAAAATTGGGCCTCCCGGGGGTCCCATCACGTGTATACCCAAAAGTGGACGATCCGCTAGCATTTCGCCTACATCAAAATGTGGTAGCCGCTGCCGCGTTTCGATGCTGTATCGTTGATTGATTTGATTGATATGTGGGGTTTAACGTCCCAAAACCATCACATGATTATGAGAGATGCCGTAGTGGAGAGCTCCGGAAATTTCAACCACGTGGGGTTCTTTAGAAGGGCCCTGCAACACTTTTTGAGCATGGTCAGAAAACGCTGCCGATCGGTAGTAGAAGCTCCCGACAACACGCGAGCCCAATGTTATAGCGCAGCACGTGGCATGGAATTCACAATAAATTATCAAAGTCAGCTAAAAAATTGCTTTCCCTTCCCTCAACAAATGACTGAACACGCTCAAAAACCATACGTAGATTGCTCATCTATCAGTCATTGGCTGATTTGAACATGGCGCGCTCGGTTATTACAGAGATCGCCGCGAGAGGTCGTCACTTGTCTAGTCGTGCGCGCGCGATCGCACTGAGAAAGCCGCGTATTTGAAGAAAAAAAAAAAGAGCTCAAGGTCACGAGGCGCGCGTGACGTTTTTTGTTTGCCTCTCTCGTTTCTCTCTGTTTAGTTTTCAGCACTTTCGTCGGGACGAGAAAAGAGAGAACGCGATTGCACCGTGTGAGAAATCCTTGAAATTCCGCTCGTACTGGACGGATTCCTAAAATTTTTTGTGGCGTTGAATTTGTGAGGAAACACGCTCCAGTGAATTAATTCTATAGTTACTCCAAAAAAGTGTTTCAGGGTCCCTTTAACGTGCACTCGAATCTGAGCAGACGGGCATACAGCGTTTTCCCCTACATCGAACACGCAGCCGCCGCAGCCGGTATTTGATTCAGTGACCTGCGGGTCAGCAGCCGAGCACTTTAGCCATTAGACCATGCTGTGTCGTTAGGGTCAGCAGTCCAGTACCATTGCCACTAAACCACCGTGGCAGGGGAACCCGTCGTACTTTCTGATGTCACAGTATCTTGAGCGTCATAGGTGAAATTGAGACATCGTCGTCTTTCTTCCACCAACTAAAATGTACGCAACTTTCTTCCACCACCAAAATTTTCGCAGCTCTGTTAATATGATTGAAGTGTTGAGTCTTCTTCAAACAGCAGACGCTGCAGCCTATTTTCACGCGCTTGTGGTCGTTTTTCAACGTTGTGAACGGCCTCGATATTGCCGTGACCATTTCGGATTCTGAAGTTAAAGGGAAAGTAGAAAGAAAAAAAAACCGACTGATTTCACTGCGAGCCTCGACGCTCACAGCCTATATATACACCGGGAAGAAAATGGAGCGTCCCGTTCAAATTAGCGCCCCAAAAAGCCATCATGGATACAGAGGGTTAAATTTAGCAAGCAAATAATCAAGGCCCGTGAATGTATGCAACATCTATTTTCTGCACGAGTACAGCAAATTCCGGGCTTGCAGTTCCCGTGCTTAGTTCGTCTGCGCGATACGATACAATTTTATGCATATTTATGTTCTCAATATGCTACCCACCATTTATTTGCTTAATATAGTATGTTAGCACTCCCCTACTTTCTCAAAAACGTAATTCCAAGGGTCACCGAAACTCGAAGATTTGCAATCTTCGCCAAAAACGTACCTACCCGTATCGTCTGTTTCAGGGTTATCACCTCAACGACCGCCATGTTGAATGTATTCTCGCACCACCAATAGGTCGTGAAAGTTGCGAATAATAAAATAAGGAATGGGGCCGTGTGAGAAGACTTCTGAGCCAGTGCATGCATTTACGTCGCAAGCGAGACTCGAACTGCACATCTGGAACACGAAAGTGTTTCATGCTGGGGTACACCACAACTCCATGATGTGTTTTCGTCACGGATACAATATTCCAAAATATTTACTAACAGATTGCGAAGAAAAAAACGAGAAAGAAAAGTTTCCTAGAGGGGCGTCGAACCTGCGACCTCACGCGAAGCTAACCACTTAGCAACCCATCGACCGTTCTCAGCTATCGGAATTACAGGCTGTTTACATACACCATGTACCACTGACGATTCATATAGCACGGCGCATTTTCGTCATCAGTAGCGAGATGGCACAACGAGCCCACTCTAAAGGCCGAACTCTATGCAACGTCTTTGCTGGCCTTTTCCGCCCCGCCGCGGTGGTCTAGTGGCTAAGGTACTCGGCTGCTGACCCGCAGGTCGCGGGTTCGAATCTCGGCTGCGGCGGCTGCATTTCCGATGGAGGCGGAAATGTTGTAGGCCCGTGTACTCAGATTTGGGTGCACGTTAAAGAACCCCAGGTGGTCAAAATTTCTGGAGCCCTCCACTACGGCGTCTCTCATAATCATATGGTGGTCTTGGGACGTTAAACCCCACATATCAATCAATCTGGCCTTTTCCCGGCGTTTCGTAGTCCTTCGTCCCGTGGCGTCGACGCTATCGGTGACAGTGGCCGAAACGTCCACTTGTGGACGATCCGGATATCTGCAGCGTCGGCGTCGACGCCGGAAGTAAGTCGATGGGTGCAGAACCAATCAGCGCACGGCTACCAGCGACTTTCGCTGCATAACAGCATTGTCGCTGTTGCCAAAATGACTGCCGCCCGCCTCGGATCTATTAAGTCGTCGTCGTGTTCTGTGTGAGCTGAAAGTTCTCAACTGATGCTTGTATTTGACTTAGCTTGTTCCTCAGAAGATTCGACAGCAAACGCTCGGAATTTCTTCGAACTGTTTTCGATTGCCATACTCAAGTGTATTGGTAGAGTTAGCAGGCCTGAGTGTATTAGCTGAAGACGGGCATCAAATATGTACAAATTCCAAGCTTAGAGGCCTATATTACGAGTTTCTGGTTCTTATTCTTAAAAGCTAGCGGTACAAGTAAAAAGTAAGCCACAGTTTTGCGAAAAGGGTGAAGCATTGAATGCGATAGCAACGTATTCGAATGTGTTACGAAGCAAGGCTATAGCATTTTTAGTAGCAATAATAATTGTAGTAAACATGCGCCTGCTAAGTAACCAAGTCTCCTGCAGCGTGGCCACAACGGATGACCACAAGGCTCGTGCGTAGTGATGGCATTGATATACGAAGTGAGGCTGGCAGTCAGCACAATCCGATCTCACATAACTCTGCAAAACGCTTGTGTAAAAAAGCACGGCTGCTCCAGGTAGACTTTTGTCATCATTTTTTGGTGTTGAGAGGGCAGCCCGTTGAAGCACCTGCCTGCTGTGGGGACACAAGGCGCGCGCTGATCGTTTAACCTTGTTTGCTCACGAGATAAGCGCACGCACAGACGAGCCCGGCCGGAAAGGCGATGATCGAGGAGGCGAACGCATTCTTCCCCGTACATATATCACATACATATACATATATGAGAATGACGGCAGCGGCGACGGCAACAGCGAGCCGAAACCGTCCCTATAATTGCTATCACAAAAAAAAATATTTTCGGTGGTACTGTGATTTGTTTCCCTCACCTCAGAACTGCAAATCAGACATGAGACTTGTATTGAGGAATATTTCTTGTTGCTGCATTAACGGACACTACACACCGCTTTGCGAGGTGTGGGGTTCATTCTCTTCGACACAATGCGTGACGCTGCGCCAGCCTCGGCGCTCTGCATGTGGCTGGCGGCGTTTATATGATGACGCCGAGAGACGCAACGCGAGAAAACGCCGGTGGAAACGCCGCATATAGTTCGACCGTTGAGCCGCGCCACCCCGCGCGTCAATGTGCTCCCGTGTCTTCACAAAGCATGGTCGAAGTGCGTATAGATTTTATCTACTGTAGTCGATCGCTCGTGCGCGCGCTTATCCAGGAATTCGGGTGTTCTCTAACTCTTGTGCTTCCAACGCAAGTTTGCTTTCAAGGTACCGTAGTTAGAGAGCACGAACATCACTTCGCTCGCTGCCACGGCCGCGTTTACGAAAGGAGCGCGCTGCTCACACACGATGAAGTAAGAATTGTGACTGTTGTTCGCGCTCGTCTAGGGGTATACTTGTGCGTTCGTTCTGTACTACGTCTTCCTTTCCGTTTGAGCAGCGTGCTATAGGTGTCGAGCTGTGACTGTTGTTTGTCGCGCTCGTCCAGTGTTCTCCTTTCGTGCGTGATTTCTGCTTGAGCTGTGCGCTGCAAGTTTCAAGCTATACTTGCGGTTCTTCGCGTTCCTCGCATCACTGCACCATTCATTCCTTCGCACTTGTGGCGAAAAAATGCAGTAATAATTCTCAACTACCTCTCCAAGGACGTGTTTTACTTTCGTGTTTTACCGATTCCTTAAAAGGGGGATCAACCATGTTTTTCTATCGCTGGATCCTTCGCATATTATATTTAAATAGAAAGTTGAGAAAGAAATTTTCACTTTTTACTTCACAGCTTTTAAACGCACAATAAGCAAGGCTCATTTGAATTACCTTCCTGCTGCGAGATGTTTGGGAATACATATTATATTAGCTTAAATTTAAAAAAAACTGAACATTTCTACCAATTCAAGTGGATTGCTGTTTTCACAAACCAACGTAGCCGTGCCGGCCACGTGCGCAACTGTACAATGTCTTTTGTTAGAAACCGTGTGACGCAGGGCTTCCCAGAAGCGTCGAATATAAAATCCCCTCTGCAGCCCTGGAAAACAAGAGAAATCCAGCAGCTGTATGTAGTATAGAGCGCAAGATTACGGCTTGCCTCACGCATGCTACGCAAATGTAGCGGTTCGCGCATTCAAAACATCGGACTCTGTGAATGTCCGGGATCAGTGGGTGACAGAATGCGTTCATTTGATCCGAATAACACCAGTGTCAGTCTAACAGTGTTTGCGCGCGAAGCACGAGTGAGCTGCGGGATTTGAGTACTGCGCGCTCCATTTAAAGAGAAGAAAAAGTTGTCGCGAAGTGGTATCCGAAAGTGAAAGTATGACACTGAAGGAGACCCAAATAATATAGTAATATAGAGGACTTTGCATCTCAAAATCAAGATATTATTGTGGGAGACACCGTTGTAAAGGGCTCCGGAAAATTTGGCCATCTGGTGTTTGTTAACGTGCACTGACATCGCACAGTACATCTACCATTTTGTGTCCATCGATATGCGACCGCCACGGCCGGGATTGAAACCGCGACCTTCGGGTCGGCAGCCGAGCACCCTATAGCCAAAAGGAGACCCAAAACAAAAGGAGGAAGGGGGAATAAAATGCTTTAGAACGTAGAATATATAGCCTCGCACACAATTCTGTACCTTAAATTATAAAACTTATAAAAGAGAAAAGAAGCGCGCATTTAATGGCTCGTTTTCTTCCACAATATTATTCAGATCTAACAAAGGTGATTTTCCTTACTATAACTCACTGCGTCATCCTGAATTTAAGCTGAACCCTCTTTGTAAGCCTCCAGGTTTCTGCTCGATAACTAAGTACCGGCAAGATGCAGCTGTTATATACCTTCTTTTTGAGGGTTAGTGGCAGATTACCATTAATGATTCGAGAATGCTTGTCGAATGGGATCTACCCCACCCTTAATCTTCTAGTTATTTCACTCTCATGGTTCGGCTCCATGGTACTACTTGTCCAAAGTAGATATATTCTATTACAACTTCCAGCGTCTCTCTTATTGGAGAGTGCGGTTTTCTTCCGAGACTGCTGCACATTACTTTGGTTTTGTGCATATTCATTTTCAGACCATTGTTTTCCATGCCCAGTTCAGCAATCATGAGCTGTAATTCGGCCTCCGAGTTCCTCATCAAGGTAATGTCATCAGCGAATTGCAGGTTACTAAGATGCTCGCCATGAACACGTATCCCCAACTATTCACAATTAGTGGGCCCTGAATACCTCCTGCAAACACGCGGTGAATAAATAGCATTGGAGAGATCGTGTCTCTCTGTCTTACACCCTTCTTTATTGGAATTCTGTCGCCTTATTTATGGAGAACTATGGTGGCTATGGATCCACTGTAGATTTCTTCCAGTATGTTTATATAGGATTTGTTGATGCCCATATTCCCCAGTGCCTGCATTACTGCTGATATCTCGACTGACTTAGCCAATTACCTTCTCGTAATCTATGAAAGCTACGTATAGGGGTTGGTTGTATTCTGCACATTTATTGCTTAGCTGCTTGATAGTATGAATGTGGTATATTGTCGATAGCCTGTACAAAATCCTGCTTGTACCTTTGGTTCATTGAACTCTAATATCGCCTTAATTTTTATAAGCTATTATTTTTGTAAACAGTTCGTAGAGAACGGACAGTAAGCTGATCGGCCTGTAGGTTTTCAAGTGCTTAATTGACATGACGTTAGTTATAGCGCGAAAACAGAACGATGACAAAAAGTGCGCTATAACTATCGTCATGTCATAGCAACTAGCCCAAACTGCCACACTTCTAAGTTACTGACGTCTCCTTTATTAGATTAATCTGAAGTTGGCTCTCTTCTGAGATTCTGGTACCCCTCTTATCAAAAGACACTTCGTATATAAGTGGGCCAGTGTTTTTTACACAATTTCTCTTACCATTTTTCAGCAGGTCCGTTGTTACCTCATCCTCACGAGTGGTTTTGTCTCTTTTCATTTCTTCTAGGGCTTTCCTTACTTCTCCTGCCGTTACTAGAAAGGTGTGCAATTCCTTTGGGCTGTTATGGCTTATTACGATATCATCCTGGTTGTTTCGGCTTCTGTACAGCTCTCTGTAGAATTCCTCTGCCCAGTCAGCAGTACTTGTCCCAACTATCCAATTCATATTAGTTATGACACTACCTTCCAGTTTTCCTCAATGCATACATGCGAGTTTTGACTATATGCATAAGTTTTTCTGCGCACGTTTTATGCTGCTGTCGCTTTTTACAGCCTGCCCAATTCTTTCCATGTTATGCCTTCTGATGTTGGCTACATTATGCCTATTGATTAAGTTCGAAAGCTCCACTAGCTGTATTTTATCAGCTGCATTTGAGGCTTTCATGGTTTGTCGTCTCTTGATGAGATTTTTCAGCTCCTGAGATAGTCTTCCAGTGTCCTGTCTAGTAACTGTACCTCCAACTTTCATTGCACACTCATTGATGATACTCGCTAGATTATCGTTCATTGTGTCAACGCTAACGTCGATTACCTCGTTTAGAGCGTCAAATCTATTCTGAAGCGAAACTCCGAATTCCTGTACTTTCCCTCTGACCGCTAGCTCAATAACTGACTTCTTTCGTATCAGTTTATGCTTTAGCTTTTTTTTAATCTAGGCGATTATGATCTCTAACCATTGTATGATCACTCCATCGAATCTTGCCGACTACTTCTACATCCTGTACAATTCATGGGTGTGTACATAGAATGAAGTCACCTTAATTTCATTTTAAGTTCTGCCTTTAGAACTTCGCCTCGTCCACTTACGGTTAGCTCGTTTGCTGAAGAAAGTATTGAGGATTCCTAAATTATTACATTCTGCGAACTCAACTAATAACTCCCTTTTGGCATTTGTAGAGCCGATGTCATATTACTCCACTGCATGGTCTCCGGACTGTTTCTTGGCTACTATTGCATTAGAGTCGCCCATAAAAAAAGTATACTGTGTATTTGCTTTATTAATGGCTGACTCTACGTCTTTATAGAAGCGTTCAACCAAATGATCATCATGGCTCGATGTAGGCGCGTAGGCCTACCACCTTCACCTTGTACCTCATGTTAAACTTAATTCTAATACTTGCCACCCTCTGAAGGTGATATAGTAATCATCTGTGTTGCCATCGATATTCTTGTGTTTAATAAACCACACCTCTAGTTCTTTTATGTGTACTAATCCATGGTAGCATAAGAAATGTCCGTTCTTCATCACTGTATAAGCCTCACATGTCCTGCTAACTTCGCTGAGCCCTCATTATATCCCATTTCCCACCCTCTCGTTCCTTGAATAGCACAGCTAGACTACCTTCACTAGATAGCGCTCTAGTGTTGAACGTAGCTGAATTCAGATTTCAATGGCGATGTGTCCTGACACAGGGATTTTTAGTACCCTCCGCTGCGTCGCAGATCTAACCGCCGCCTGGGACAGTTGCTTCGTAGCCGCTGAGGATTGTGGGCCAATGGCTAATTGGTACGTCCTTAAGGGATGTAGTAACCAAATACACCACCAGGGTGGGTAATCCTGCTCTGGTTAGGCGTAACCTCACCAGAGCAAGTGTCCTAAGGTTTCTTAAGGTATAATCATGAATGACAAGAAGAAAGCAGAGTGGGTCGGAGAACAAACCTGGGTTAAGGATATCATATATGAAACCAAGAATACGAAATGGACATGGGCCGGGCATGTATAGCACGTAGGCAAGATAACCGCTGGTCATTAAGGTTAACTGGCTGGATTTCCAGAGAAGGTGAACGCACGAAGGGGCAACAGAAAGTTGGGTGGGCCGCCGAGATTAAACAGTTCACTGGTATAACGCAGCAGCAGAAAGCACGAGACCTGGTTGATTGGCGGATTGTGGGAGACGCCTTTACCGTGCAATGGGCGTAGTGTGACTGATTTTTTTTTCATGATAATGATGAACCGACAATCGTGGCAAGGACAGTATAGGGCATGTTATTAGTTACGCGAAGAAAGAAAATGTACGAAAAAATGAGTTGCCGTGGGCAGGGATTATTTTGGTCTTTCTTCACATTCACATTACAATTACTTCTAATAACATCCCCTATACTTTCCTTGGCAGGATTGTCTGTTAGATCTCATTATATTATAAGCAGTCGAGCTGAGTATCTTCAAGGACAATAATACAATCAACGCATGTGCGTATGACTTGTGTCCTTCTGATACATGATATGAATAAGGATATATTAGGGCTATACGGAACAGCTCTTTGCTACACGCTTTCAGAATTGATAGCCCGCTACGACCTCCGTGCCTTTTTCTTCATCCGCGTGACGAACGGCTCGTGTTGATCGGGCGCAGTGCTGCCGCGATCCTTCAGCGCCTGTGACACTGGTCACCCCGGAAGTGCGGCTAACGACGCGAGCTGCCCCTTTTTTGTATACGACAGCGCGATGCGTGTGCCCGTCGCGCGTATGACTCAGCAACGACCTTCGTAACCACGAGCGCCAGTCAATCGCGGAAATGCCTGTGCGGGAAACCGCGATGTAGCTGTGCGTCTTGACGCCCACTGTAGGGTCAGGATGATACGGCCGCTGGAACAGAGACATCGCATTCAAGCTGACGACGGGGCCAACTCTGAACTGAGCCTAATAAATTTCGAATGACCCTGTAAATGCAGAAGACTAATTTACCCATGCACTATGTTGAACCTAATGAAAACACGTTGTTTTTTAACGGACATGTAGCATTGGCGTCACCCCGCCGCGGTGGTCTAGTGGCTAAGGTACTCGGCTGCTGACCCGCAGGTTGCGGGTTCGAATCCCGGCTGTGCAGGCTGCATTTTCGATAGAGGCGGAAATGTTGTAGGTCCGTGTGCTCAGATTTGGGTGCACGTTAAAGAACCCCAGATGGTCGAAATTTCCGGAGCCCTCCACTACGGCGTCTCTCATAATCACGTGGTGGTCTTGGGTTGTTAAACCCCACATATCAATCAATTATCAGCATTAGCGTTATGAATGTGTTATATGGTCCTACGTATCATCTGTCGTTGCGTAGTGGCCATTGCTTAATTTTTTTACTACGGAGCTATTCGTGAAAGTTAAACGGGCATTTTCGTGCCTTGTTCTACGTCATCTCTGCTCTGCTCGTTTGTTTGTGCGGAAGTGGCTGGCAGAATTTTACCTACACACTTTTTCGTAATCAAGAGCATGTTTTTTTTTTATTTTGGCAGTGTAGCGTTCTTTGCCACTTTCACGGTGTATAAGTTTTGTCACAGCTTCCTTGCATTAAACATTTTTTGTGATATTGAAACGCGTGCCTGTTTTATATGTGAAGCATTTGTTTGCGTGCTGCAGGAACTTCTATCTATCTATCTATCTATCTATCTATCTATCTATCTATCTATCTATCTATCTATCTATCTATCTATCTATCTATCTATCAAGCAACCTACGTCTGAGTGCTCTCATGATCACCCCTTAACTTAGGGTACCATGAAATTAGTACGGAAGGCAAAAGCGGTTTGACGAATGTGACCCGCTGCTCATGACATGAATAATGTCACAATCTCGACGCGCACGTCGTCAATCACTTTCCAAAAAAACAGTGGCACATACCCTTGGGCAATTCGGGTATGTGCCGCTTTACATCTACCCAGGAACGGCGAAAACACTCATGCGCAAGTTTAACGCTTGAGTGTTATGAAAAAGATAGGCAGCGTTGACCGGACAAATGCACACAATAAATGTAAGTGTCTCAACAGGATTCGAACCGTGACATTATGCGTGGCAATGAAGTGTTCTACCACACAGTCACGCCAGGCCTCGAATATATTTTTCAGATTGACTCTAATGTTTGTGTGACATCAATTTTGGTGCCAGTACTGGCTATTTAATATTATAAAGATTAGTAGTGTACTTCTATGATACAGCCGTCATGTCAGGTTAACGTAAATTATAGTTAGGCGCCATCCGCTGAAGTGTATTTGTATAGCTGTGTTGAGGGCTAACATGCTCGCGCGTATCAGGGCTAACACCAGCGCTTCATATCAGCTTACCGCTTCTGGCGTTGCTAATATCCATGTTGCTGTTCGCATCGTGGCGCAACTGAAAAAAAAAACTGCTAATATAAAACATATGCGGCTGCTTAACGTATGCGTATGCGTAGATTTGTACAGATATTCAGCGCCACTTGATAACGCTTCGCTCAATGAAAAAAAAAGCTAAAACACATTCACCTTTCATTCGCATGCTTCGCATAGCATCAATTCCTAAGGTACGTGGGATGTGGCAATTTTTTTTATTTTTCACCGTGGATGGGCTTCACCGGCTACACGTGTTATCGCACCGCGTTCCTTGATGCGTCAGAACCTTCTCGAAACGTTTTGCAATATTGTTATCAAAAAGCGCGCACTATGCGAATAGTGGAACACACACGCACGCGAGCATCAGCGGCTACGCCGGAACGCACCGTGACTCACGTGCAAACAATTGATGTGCTACGATTCGTTCAGATAGATGTATATGTGGGGCTTTACGTCCCAAACCCACCATATAATTATGAGAGACGCCGTAGTGGAGGGCTCGGGAGATTTCAACCACCTGGGATACATCAGAAACTGAGCACACGGGCCTACAGCATTTTCGGCTCCATTGAAAATGCAGTCGCCGCAGCTGGGATTCGATCCCACGACCTGCGGGTAAGCAGCCGACTACCTTAGCCATTAGACCACCGCGGCGGAGTGATTCTTTCAGATAAGACATATATATGACGAGCGACTACAGCACTCGCTGGTATTGTTGTATACTTTAATAATCCGCTTGCCCGCTGGGAGGCATAGCTTTCCACGTGAATTAAGTTTCTTTCGTTTTCTGTTTTCTTTGTTTTTTTTGCCCCGCTGCGGTGATCTATTGGCTAAAGTACTAGGCAGCTGACCCGCAGGTCGCGGGATTGAATCCCGGCTGCGGCGGCTGCATTTTCGACCAGGCGAAGATGCTGTAGGCCCGTGTGCTCAGATTTGGGTGCACGTTAAAGAACCCCAGGTGGTCGAAATTTCCGGAGCCCTCCACTACGGCGTCTCTCATAATCATATGGTGGTTTTGGGACGTTAAACCCTACATGTCAATCAATTGTTTTGTTTTTGCAACTTTTGTCGTCTAAGAAAATTCGTGGTAGGCTTCAAGTATTCACACGGACACGAAATAGCTACGTCCAGCAAATATTTCTGACGCGCGGTTGCGGGCGCCGCGTATTCGTACTTCGTTATTTTAAAGACTCCACCAACTGGGGAATTGATGAGCCGCAAATGATTGCCAAATTAATTTCTGCGCCTTGGAGGTATGCCGCAATTGAAATTTTCGAATTCAACAGATGAATAATGGCTGGGAAAAACGGTCTTCTAATATAAATCGATTATTTGGAAATTCATTTAAAAAATCGCAATGAAGGTTTCCTTCAAATCGCTTCTGCTACAAAATACTTGCTTACATATTTTTTTGGAATATACACAAAGGAGCAGCTCCTAAGTAAAACAAAAAAAGAAAGATCCCCATTCTCACACTCTGCGTAGATGCTTCACCATCGAAGCTCGAAAGAGCCAATCTCACGGAGCCATTACACTTTCTGAAGGTGGATAACGACTGCAGCTGCTTAGCACACACCATAGAGGTGGCACGGTATTTTGACGAAAAGTACAAAAAGGCACAAAATTTTCTATAAAGGTACAGGAAGTTACGGGGTTTCTTTTGAGTATATTGTGCAGTTTTTTTAGTTTTACGTTTAGGTAGAATGCGTCTTTTTACAGCAGAGACACGCGTCGTCTGCGGCCTGGCCTGCCCTATGCACTTGGCGTTTCGCGCACGATCCCGAGGAGCTATTTGAGCAGCGTGCCTATATTTTGCCGCCTTCCTGGCGACACTTTAGTGGACCAGGAGGTAGTGGTAGGGTTTGCCTAATTTCCAAGGAGCACACACATTTTCGTCTGTGTACACTTCGATATTTTCAGTATAGCACTGCGGATGCATGCATGGAGTGCCCCACTTTTGTTGTACATATCTGATTAAGGGACCAACCTGCATCCTATACAGACGTTCGTTTTGCCTCGTTATGTAAATCTTTGCTGTCAAAAATAGACAGAGATTCATCCGACTGCGCTTGGCTGACACTGAATAAACAGTGAAACGGGTAGCCTGCAGTGGGCTTGAATGAAGCGGGTGAACCGTCAAAGTTTAAGGATTGAGTGATACGGGGGGTTTAATGTCTCAAAACCACCGGATTCTGACAGACGCTGTAGTGGAGGGCTTCGAAAATTTCGACCACCTGGGATTCTTTAACGTGCACCCAAACCTGAGCACACGGGCCTACAACATTTCCGCCTCCAACGGAAATGCAGCCGCCGCAGCCGGGATTCGACCCCGCGACCTGCGGGTCATCAGCCGAGTACCTTAGCCACTAGACCACCGCGGCGGGGCTTGAAGTTGAAGGAGTGGCGCATAGCCGTAGTGGGATTTACTCGCTTTATGTGGCTAAATTCGACTGCCATCTACGACGGTCCCGGACACGAAAGCCTTGACTGAGAACAGTTCGCTGTTAAAAAAAATGCGACCCTATATGGTGCACAATAGCAATTACAGTTAGGAGGAAGAAGAAACAGTACATCACGGACGCACGTATGAGGGTACATGGCTTGTTGATGGAGCTATAGGAGCAATGCTACAACTCCGCTCATTTGTTTCGAAAAGATGTGGACATGCATGGTCGGATTGGTCTGCTAATAAAGTATTTCGGGTAAATAGATATGACGATTTCATAGACTATACATAGAACAAGACATGCCTACCCAAAGGCTGTTAAATATTGCGCAAATATAGTTGATCCCCTGTTCTAACAGTTTTGCTGTGGAGTGGTTGAAGTCCATATCGCCTCGGCTACTCCATATCAATAAGTTCTGCAGCAAAAAATAAATAATAATACTGAACGGTATCCGAAAATGAACAATCCGAAAGAAAAAAAACACAATAGCACACTGAACCCAGTTGAAATACCATGTCAATGCACAGTTTGCTTACAGCAGTTCACACTGTCACAAACTGTTCACACGCACACCTTCCTTTTCTACTGTTAGTATGTGCACTAACACATCTCATACATAACCATTCCTGGCTGTCTATCACAGGCCCTTATCCAGTCTAGTTTCCACTAAAAAGTCTGGCATGATGATGTTCGCCTTTTTCTGAAGGTGCATCTGTGCTTGTTTGTTTGGGAACGTGATCCTTCGCGCAACAAGCGCTGTTCTGCTCCACTGAAATCACCCAGACAATTCTGAGTTTTCGTTTCTTGTTTCTGTGAAAAGCAGAACTGTTTGTTTTCCCGTCGTGTTGAAACAGAATGAATATTGAAAAAAACTTTCAGTAGTTATTCGTTTAAGCGAGTATGAATCGAATATGTGCTGGATTCATGTGTTACATTTCGAATATTCACACAAAACAGCAAGCAGCCAGTAAAGTGGGATGAGATTATTTGGTGTAAGTAAGCTCTTGAGTCCAACTACTTCCCTTTTGACAAATACATCGTGTTTGGTGAACACGAATAAGGTTATTTTGTTTATTCTGAGCGATTTACCTTGCCCTGAGTTTCAGGTAAACTTGAAGACAATGTACGAAACTTGAATATATAGGCTTGAAAATTAAAAAAGAACTGTGCAAATCTAAACTTGAAGACAATGAATAGTCGAAACTCCCAAGCACCCCCTCCAAAAAAAGAACTAACTTCTGGCTCTGGCCCTGCCCGTGTTCTTCAATTTCGGCACTTGTTAAAAAAAACCTAGGTAGTCGAAATGAATGCGGATCATCGTTTCAGCGTTTTTGACAGGAAAAATCCTAGGAAATATTTCTGTTATTATTCTGTCTTTTTTTGACATCGCCAATAATCCCCGGTCCTCAGATCTTCGCAAGAATACGGATCAGTGTGCTTTCTCAAAAACGAAGCGAGAAAGGGAGAAAAAGTCCGCGCATTTTTTACCTCCAAACATAAATAACCGATGATTTTTGTTCAGAAACTCGCATTTTCAGCTGCACACCCGAAAGAGCGAATCGATCAACGTCATCGCTACATTCTGTGCCTGAAACATCCATTTTCAAAACTCTCCGTCAGTTTACGATTCACTTTTACGCTGATGACCCCCTCTAGCATGTGACATGTGACCTTGAGTGCGATGAAGAGGCTCGTGTGAACGAAGAGTCGGCGGCGAGAATATATATATATATATATAATATATATATATATATATATATATATATATGATACTGCCAGGCGTGCTTTCGTCAACTGATGTTTTACGGCGTGGTGACGAGACGCACGATTTCTCTTGAGTGCCGGTATAGCGCTGTGCTTGTTGCCTGCGCCGAATGGGCCATGGATATGCGGGAAGGGACGTTAAAAAGCAGACATAACGAAGAGGGGTAAAGAGGGACAGGGACGAGGGCGGCTTCAGAATAGAGACTAGCGTGGCGTATACGATACGCAGCTTCCATAAAACGGGCTAAATAACATTGCGGATATAGATGCGAGTGCGCGCGGATGTGTACGTATATAAATGGTTTTGGTGTCTCTATGTATGCATCTTGTAGTCCTCTTTTGTGTGCGCGCTGGCCTAGCCTGCATTTTCAACAGGCAGAGAGGTGTACTACCCGCCACGGTGGTCCAGCTGTATTGAAGCTGGATTTCGAATCCCAAGGCCGCGGTCTCGAATCGTGGCCGCATTTCCGGCGAAAGCGAAAATTCTTGAGGCCCGTCAACTTAGGCAAACGTTATAGAACGCCAGGCCAAGAGTCAGTTCCGAGAGTCAGTTGTATTCGGGTGCTAGGTTTTCTTCTTGAATGCAACGGAGAAATTCGCAGGTTTTTGCCCGTATCACTTCCAATGCTCAGATTAATATTAAGGGTTTCAAGCCGCAGGGGAGGGCTGAGGGAGAGCAATCTCCTTCGGTTCTACCATGCATTTCTCATGAGCCACATTAATACGTGACACCCTCGCTGTAAGTACTCATATCACATCAGCATATTGGCACTGGAAACAGAATCCAGTTTATCATTACTCGCATCTCGTCGCCTCAATGCTAGCTTTTGTCATATTCACAGGTTTCTTTACAGCTCCCTCGGTAAGCCACCGTACATTCTCCCCCACGACACGCATCTCCAGTCGCAACGGTCACCCGCAACAAGTTGCTCGCCCACGTGCCCGCACCGTCACTTTTTCGTCTTCATTCTTTTTTCATGCAGCAACCAACTGGAACGGCCTTTCCAATACCACGGCCTTTCCAATACCACAACTATTACCAGTCCTTCCATACTTTTGACCACTTTAACAGATCACTTTACATTGTAATAAAAGATAGATTTTGTTTTTCATGTATGTACCCACCTCTTATGTAACACCCCTGCAATGGGGTCTTTAAGGAATGAAAATGAAATGAAGTGAAATGAAATTGCTCTAAACGCGAGCAAGATAAACTCGACACTTTAATTCGTAAAAGCATCAAAAGGGTACTAGGCCTCCCCATGAGCACCGGCACGAACAGGCTCATGAGTATGGGCATCCACAACACACTCTCGGAGATGACCGAAGCATTAACACTGTCTCGGGTCGCGCGGCTCTCCTCCACGGAAGCTGGTCAGCGCCTCCTACAGGCGCTGGGATATCGCCATACGGCAGGGGAGAAACAGAAGCTCTTCTTATCAGAAACAATGAAGGGCACGCAGGAGGTGGCACACTTCCCGCGTAACGTTCATCCACAGTACAATGTATGCCGGCGAAAGCCGCGGGTCAACTCTCTCCTTGATTTCGTGGCTATGTCCATGGGCAGTGTAGCTTTCGTCGATTCGGCGCAGTATGGCCGCTCCGAGCGTTTTGCAGCTGTGGTCATTGATAATCGTGGTCACGTACTCAACTCAGCTTCCGTGAGGAAAGTGTCTGCCTCCGTAGCAGAGCAAGTAGCGATAGCCTTGGCGATGACGGACCCTTCGCGTCCGGAGATATTTACTGACTCCGGGGTTGCCGTCCGGTCCTTTGCCCTGGGAGTAATCTCCAGGAAGGCTGACGCTATTTTAAATTCCGGGGGTGTAGTAGGCTACTACACAATCACCAGGTTTCATGGGCTCAGAGGTGCATCCGGCTCTTCCCAACGCCAACGAACGTGCCCATAAGCGTGCGCGAGAAACCACGTGCCACGGCGGGCCGGGCGGGTACGAAGGTGGTTTCGCGGATAACTTATCCACTAGGCACCTTTCACGAAGTTACGTCACATTATCAGTTATCTAGGCCGAGGTACCTGCTTCCGCATTCTAAGCTCACTCGGCCACAGTCGTTGGTTCTTCGAATGCTACAGGCAGGTTCATTCCCGTCTCGTAGCACATTCGCCCACTTTGCTGATGACATAACTCCAGTATTTCATAGTTGTGAGTCACATTAATGTACACTCGCTCACATGTTCTGGCAGTGCCCAGCGTTACATGGTGCAAAGTTCAGCAGAGAACAAGACTGAGAGAGGACCTTTAAAAGCTCCGAGCACTCAGTCCAATACTCGGCAGTCCAGGAGGCCTGCGAACGGGTGGAGGGCCACGGTCTTCCAGTCCCGGCGTGGACGCAGCCAGCAACTGCCGCAGACCCCCCATAATGGTTGACTGGGCAGACCCCCCATAGTGTCTGGGGGTGTCTGACCACTTAGTTTTCCAGGACCAAATAACGTTCATTTCATTTCACCTACCGCTCGATAGTTGTGAACTCGAAATGCCGCTTATGCGCGAAACACGTGCGCCACGAGGCGCAAACGACTTTACAGAGAGTGTTAGCAGCCCCACAAATGTAGCAAATTCATAACAGCCGCTTTTTATTTTTTTTTGCACCCGCAGATTTGCGAGCTCTATTTACATCCAGATGATTTTATAACGACACTGTCACATCAAGATGAACGAGCAGGAAGGATAATAGAAGTAGAGCGGGTGAGACGGAAGTTGAAGCACAATGTTGTACCTTCTATCTTCCTAACTGTCCAAAATACTTGTCCTCAAAGGCAAAACGTCGTGAATCACCAGAGAGGAATATCGTAAGAAAGGAGAGCGCTGCTTCGCAAGAAGCTCTAAAGAAAGAGTCTAGAAAACTTGAGCAAAAGAGAAACAAGGTGTCTTCATATACTGACTTCAAGACGAAGCTGTCAGCGATCTGCAATAATAATTTTACATATCTAGATTCGTCCATCCAACACATCAATCCATTCAGCACTGAAGAAAATGTGATGTTCTAACGGAATAAAGCTTGTGTGGTGTCGTATGGTTTCTTCTCACCAGAGAAACTACATGCAGACTGCTTCACTTGTGCTCGAGAAAGCTTCTCAAATACATGACATAGCATTTCGCTCCCATAACAGTCTATTACAACACCAGCAGAAGCGAGCGCGACGCTCTGGAATACCCGGGACGCAGCGCCCTCACGGGCCCATGGGATAACGTCATGCAACCATCGGAAAGGCCTTAAGAGTCCAGGTTGTGTTGGCCTTTGGCGCTGATAGTGGCCTGGCCACGGGTGTGACATAGACACACTGGCTTCCGATCTGAAACGCTGTTGCTAGCACCGCTGCTGAAGGCAATCATCTTACGTAAGAAGTGTACGAACTCGTCAGCTCATCAGCTGGACTCGCGACGGAAACCAATCTTGAGGAGCGGCTAAGTCGAGTCTGTCGTGCTGATGGCTGATCATAAAGGAGCCTCCGAACGACTGGGATGAGAAATTTCTTCCTACCGGAATCAACGTTTATGGCATGCGCGCTATCCTCTCCGCTTGCGCAACGTCTTCGGGCACTCATGTATTTGTTTGCGTCACCATTTGCCGGTGCGAATTACTATGCGGGTCGTGAAACTTCTCGACAACTCTTCTTTCGACATTCCTTCATCATGTAACGGTCATCTAGGTGAAACAAAGCGCGCCAGCGCGTGACACATACCGTCGCTGGCCACGCACTGCTGTGGCCACCCTTCGAAAATGAAAAGACGTGCATCCTTTCTGTCTGGTGCAGGTACGGCAGTGCAACGTGCGGGCGTCACTCCGTTTTGATAGTCGCGCTGCCCGTTGCGATTCTCGATGCTCTCTAGCTCGCTTGCGTTGGCGGGACATGAGCGTGCACAAGCCAAAACGAAAGATTATGCAAATTTTTGCGTGCTATATGAAACGAAAAAAAACAAATTAACAGGGAAGAATGGCATGTGATGAGGTGTCTTTCTACGTCGATTTCGTTTTCTGGTAGCTTGCAAAAGTTTACGCTATCCAACTGGTCCTTACCCTGGATCTTCTACGAGAGACAAGCCTGCGAATGATGGTGATTTTTAAGACTCGCTTGCCATTCTAGCTCAAAATATTTAAAAAATGTCCAATAAGTGTGCTTAAATAGAAGCTCAATGCAGCCAGAAAGTAGTCTCAGAGCCAACCTAAAAATTTTGTCGCCAGACAGGACTGTAAAGCCGGCCGATTCGGCGCAAGGCACAATGGTAGCCGTAATTTATAACAGTAAATATTTGCTGTAATCTTTTTTCCGCGGTACCGCTTCAAGTTTGTCTCTATGTCTATCTCTCTCTCTTTAGCGTAAATAATTACGTCGCACCAGATGCTTGCTGCTTGTTTTCGATGTATGCCATCACCATATACGACTTGGTGCCGGGACATCCTCGTGACCACAGCTTCGACTGTGACCGCAGCGGCCGTATTTCAATGCGATGAAAAATTAGACCTTTCGTAAACTTAGGTCTAAGGGTGCATTAAATAAGCTCAAGTGGACATAATTCATTTAGAAGTCACCGTTGCATCGTGTGCTCTGCAATCAGATATATTTTGTCCCACAAATACTTCGCTTAATCAGCTTTTAAGCGTACGTAGGTTTTGCTGCTGTCAGGTTCCTCTCGTTCCTTTATCCTTCCTTCCTTCCTTTTTTTTCCTTCGTACACGCTCGTAATCGCTCCCTACAATGGCAAGCACTGGCGCTCATCGTTTTCGAACTACATCGCTCGAAGGTCTTCATTTTCGTGTACTTATCGACAATGTGTTCCTCGCAAACGTTCGGTACACAGTGCACCGCAAGTCAGTCTTCGCGACTCGTGCGTTATATTGGGTTTGCGTACGCCCTTCGCTTGGTCGCCGAGGGCGAATCGAATCGCGAGAAGGGCTTCCCGATTCGTCGATCCATGGGCGGGCGGGAGCTGTTTCGCCTGAGCAGTTACGAAGATGGATTTTACTTCCGCGTCGTCCTTTCTTTCACGCGTCTTTCGTTTCCTCTCGCGGCTTTAGGTTCGCGCACGCGTCTACAAGATTGCTTTCCTCGAAACATCTCCAATTTTTCTGGACCCCCTCCACCCTCTAGAAACCAAATCAGCTAGAAATGTCCCCAGTGCTATTATTGCTTGTTCAGTCATTTTTTTTTTACTCTATTTCTACCGACTTTCTGTTCACCTATTTTCCTTTTCTTTTGTCATGTGTGGGGAGTCAGGGGCGTAGGCTAAATTGGGAGAGGGGGTGTAAACCTCTTTTCTCGAAGTTTTTCAATTCAACCTGTGTACATATTACACGCACTAACGTACATAAGGTGATAATTGCTCCTTCCCCCCACCTTCCCCTCTTTAAGAAATAACGAGTGAACCATCGCTCTTCTTGTCGCTGTAACGCTTTTTGGGAGTGGCTTTTCTGCACAACAGACCTGCCTTGTTAAGAAGTCTCTCATCCAACTAGTGAGCCATCGCAAGTCTGTGCGGGCACGTGCTTACTGTCGTGTATGCAATCACGTTCTTACAATTGCTGGGGCCGATGTTCATCACCTCATCTGCCTAGTTGCAATAGTGGCTAGGGTGCGCGGCTGCTGACCCGAAGGTTGCGGGTTCGAACCCGGCCGCGGTGGTCGCATTTCGGTGCAGGCGAAATGGTAGAGGCCCGTGTATACTGTGCGACATGTCAGTGCACGTCAAAGAGCATTAATTGGTCAAAATTTCTGGAGCACTTTACTGCGTTGTCTCTCACAATTATATCGTGATTTTGAGACGTAGAACTCCAGGTATTATTATTATTATTATTATTATTATTATTATTATTATTATTATTATTATTATTATTATTATTATTAGTACTAGTAGTAGTAGTAGTAGTACTAGTAGTAGTAGTAGTAGTAGTAGTAGTAGTAGTAGTAGTAGTAGTAGTAGTAGTAGTAGTAGTAGTAGTAGTAGTAGTATCGTTGTTGTTGTTTAGTTCGTAACTTTATTTTGTATATTTATTTCTTGTCCGTCTTCGTATGCTGGTGCGAGGCGGCGTATCGTTATACCGCCCGCATCGCGAACTCGGCGAGCCGCATGACCAATCGATACGATTCAATCTTTCGGCTAAAATTTGGCCCGTGGTTGTTTTTCGGGCATTGAATCGATAGCAAGAGTACATAAACGTCTCATCTGCAGAAACTGCGCGTGCGCGAGGCGAAGAAAACGGAAATTCATTTCACATTCGTTTTTTTTTTCCTCGCTCGTGAGATAAGAGCCAACGGTCTCTTCCGCTAACATTGCATTTGCCTTCGCAGACGGCCGGCACCAAGGTCATTCAAAGTGTCGCGCCAGAATTGATTTATGCGTTTGTGATGGTTGCACCCACAAAGACTTTCGCTCGCCAAGTCCGCTTCCTGTCGGCTGGCATTTGCGAAGTGTTGACTCCCGCTGTCATGATTGAATTCTCTTCTCTTCCTATACGAATCGTTCCCGCGCATAAACCCGCTTTTTAAATAATATCGCCACGCGCGTGTCTTCGTGCATTTTCGTGTATACCTCCCTGTAACTGCGCAAGAGTTACCACGGCTCGGCGCAGGTAGCGTGTATATCTGGACACGTTCCCGATTGCTTCGGGGTCACCTCGCCGCGGTGGTAGAGTGGCTAAGGCAGACAGCTGCTGACCCGCAGGTCGCGGGACTGAATCCCGCCGCGGCCGCGCCAGCTGGGATTCGATCCTGCGGCCTGCGGGTTAGCAGCCGAGTACCTTAGCCACTAGACCACCGCGGTGGGTGACCCGGGGTGGCCGCATTTTCGATGGAGGCGAAAATGCTTGAGGCATGTATGCTTAGATTTAGGTACACAATAAAGAACCACACGTGGTTGAAATTTCCGGAGCCCTCCACTATAGAATCTTTCATAATCACATGGTGGTTTCGGGGACGTTCAACTCCAAGAATTATTACATTACTTTGAGGTATTTCGATAAGATTGTGCGCACAACTTATTCAGGAATTGGTGCGATTACTGCAGGGATCATGCTGGACTTTTCGACGCGGTGTGTATAAAATACGACTGATTGTGCCAGCGACCAAATTATACACGACCGACGCATGTGCTCGCTGATGTAAGTGTACAGCGAGTAGTGCTTGTATTTTGAGTTATTCTACTCCCGTGCGCGATTTCGGCCAATAAGGAAATCCGTATTTGACGGCTGTATCCTCCTTCGATCCTCACCATCACAATGTCGTGGCAGTATAGGCCCACATGTGGACAATTATGTTTAATAATGTATACATGCGCGAGTGTACTTCGTTCCTCATCGCGTCGATTCCAACGTTAACGTTCTGTTGATCAAAAAAAAAAGTATCCAATAGGTTTTTCCTTCACCTCGTGTTGCCGAGGGAACTTGCCGCGTAGAGTAGCTGGTGCACAAAGGTTGCACGAGAAAAAAAAGAATAGGCATGAACCAACACTATGCGAAGAGCAGTAAGGACATTCGCAAATATCACTATAAAGTCCCGTGGTTCTTTACCAGCAGAGGGTGGCGTATATTTGTTTTCTCTATAGTGTGAGAAAATTTGCGCATTCCCGTGGATGGAAAAATAAAGAACGAGGATCACCCAGCAAATTGGAGATTTAGCGTGATCAGCAGCGCTTTAACAAGGAAGCAGTGCATCTTTGTTGGAGCCGGTGCTTCGGCAGGAAAACTTGTCTTTGTCAGAACAGCCCTATCTTTTTTCACAACGCTTTTATAGGCTCATATATCTTATTCTGTGCCCCCATAATGACGTAGGAGGTCAGTGCAATTCATTGAGTAAGTGTACGCGCCTTCGATATATAGATGAAGCCCGAGGTAATGAACGAACATGGGTGCTATGCAGAACCGGCCAAGTTCCACCAAAGTTCCGCGAAACTTGGGATCCTTCCAAGCTCTGGCGACACCCCCTCTTGATTGAGCCAACAGTACGAAAAAGTCAAATCCACCCCTCGGCACGCTGCGTTTCATTGGTTACGATGAATTCAGTCTTCGCGTCAAGGACGGCGGAAAAAAGTTTGGTGGTGTTTTTAACCCCAGAGGCATCTTTCATTTGTTTGTCGTTTCACTGAGCGTATAGAAGTGCACCCGTGCAATAATATATGGTCAGAAGCTTTTTGTGGTGATATTTTTTTAGAAGCACGGGGTATTTAAATTTATTTTTGCAACTTGTGATGCCTGCACCAAGTCTGTTTTAGAACAATCAGCGCGGTGCCCCGCCGCGGTGGTCGAGTGGCTAAGGTAGTCGGCTGCTGACCCGCAGGTCGCGGGTTCGAATCCCGGCTGCGGCGGCTGCATTTCCGATGGAGGCGGAAATGTTGTAGGCCCGTGTGCTCAGATTTGGGTGCACGTTAAAGAACCCCAGGTGGACGAAATTTCCCAAGCCCTCCACTACGGCGTTTCTCATAATCATGGTGGTTTTGGTACGTTAAACCCCACATAGCAATCAACAATCAGCGCGGTGGCCTCTGAGATTAATTCCGGCTGAGCGTTTTACAACATCGTGACCGCAGCTAAACCCGAAGCCACGTCTTAATCATCATGATCGGGCTGCACAATCTAGCCTGCTGCTCGGCTGGTGCGCACCTTCGTCATCTTCATCGTCCACTAGCACCCGAGCCTAAGGCTAATTAGATATTTGGCTGGGTGGTATATTTGGACAGTTAGGCCAGGACATGCTATTACCAAGCTAATTAAGCCAAGCCATGGTAAGGCCGAGCTAGTTACGCCACATCTTAAGAAGACCATGCTAATGAAACCATGTAAAGCTAGGACCGGCCGACTAAAGCATGGTAGTTGATGAGCTAACTAAACCATGCTAATTGAAGCGACGTTAATCATGAACACGTTAAGTAAAGCGATGCTAATTAGCGATCCTAATGTGTTGGTAATTAGGAACGTGATAATCAACATTGCACTAAATAGCTCCATACTCACCATGAACCTTCTAATCGCGCTCGAGATAATTGCCTTTTAATTGAAACCTTATCCATTCAGACAGATCAGCTCATTGTAATGGTCATTAAGCCTTAGTCAAAACAGAGGTGATGCGGTGTTCACTTTGAAGCCGAAGAGCACATGAGTAGACGACCAACTTAAAGAGCTGCAAGAAGCTAAGTTATCACAAGCTCTTCTGTGGCTCCAGCCTTGCACATACTGCAAGCTGACCAGATTACTTTGTATGATAAGAAGCTGCCGCTTAGCGTTCACCGCATTAAACGCTTGACAGTCACACCAGCATGCATGACAGTCACCAGTTACAATTAACTGGGGCCTTCTCAGAATCAACGAGTTCGTATCCGAGTTCATGCGTCGATCAATTTTGACAGATGCCTGCAGCGAATATCGGGCACGCTTTCCACGTTTGCTCTTGGCGAGGAGCAGTATTCGCGTCGAGCGTCACGATGAGTGGCTGAGCGGGCCAGCGGAAGGCGGAGGGGTGAGCGGGGTGCAAGAGAAAAGGAAAAATAATGGCCGAGCGAATGCTCTGCTTGTTTCAGCAGCGGCAGTGGAGTGCACTGCTGCGCCACCTGTTGAACACGGTTGAAGCTATACTGTCAATCGAGCAGAGGCTTTTCCTGGATAACACTCGTACGCTGGTCTGCTGCGCACGCTCCGCACCAAATGAGTGCGAGAGTGGCTCGCTCCATAAAATTGTTGCCTCGCTCAGCGTGCCCGCGCATGCGCAGTTTGCTTTCCACTCGGTCACTGTGCCCACTGGCACGCTAATCTCGTCTGCGGCGGTAGCATTTGCGATGAAGGCAAAAATGCTGTGGGCCCGTATGCTCAGATTTGGGTGCACGTTAAACAACCCCAGGTGATCTAAATTTCCGGAGCCCTCCACTACGGCGTCTCTCATAATCATATGGTGGTTTTGAGACGTTAAACCCCGCATATCATGAGCTCGCTGGCATGCTGAGCCGCTCCATCTATTGCACTCTATGCACACGCGCACGCACGCAGAAGTAAAGCTAAAAGCTATGCGCACACGCACGCAGAAGTAAAAGTGATATCTTCCCGCGGCAACGAGCTTGTATCCGAGTTTACGCGTCAATCAGTTTGATTGACAGACGCCGCGTCGGGTACACCCACCACTTTTCTCTTGCCGAGGAGCAGTTCTTACGTCGAGCGGCATCATCAATCTATCACCTTTATCGCGCAGAATATGCACGCAGAAGTAAAAGTGACATCATCATGCGACTATGATGTCTCCCATTTAATATGCCCCGCCGCGGTGGTCTAGTGGCTAAGGTACTCGGCTGCTGACCCGCAGGGCGCGGGTTCGAATCCCGGCTGCGGCGGCTGCATTTCCGATGGAGGCGGAAATGTTGTAGGCCCGTGTGCTCAGATTTGGGTGCACGTTAAAGAACCCCAGGTGGTCTAAATTTCCGGAGCCCTCCACTACGGCGTCTCTAATAATCAAATAGTGGTTTTGGGACGTTAAACCCCACATATCAATCAAATCAATCAAATCCCATTTAATATCACCGCGCTCACGAAGTATCCAATCACAGCCGCGTTGCCACGATGATACGAGCACCGTGGTGACCACCTGTTCCTATATTTATCAACAATATTTGATAGGAGCGAAACGAGAAGCTCGAGAGTGCTCTGTGTGCACGCTTGCTGCCTTCGAGAGTGGAAATTTCCATGCTGCAGGTGGAACGAAAGAATCTGCCCGAAAGAGGACATACGCCCACGAACACCCCTGTGGGGAGGCGCGTGTTGAGGTAGCAAAAAGATGGGGCGACAGTCGCGGTGACGTCACTGCGGCACTGTTAGAATGTTGACTGAGTGGCGGCGCTGATGTGTTCACGCGCGGTGTTCCTTTGCTAACCGCCGCAAATGTCCCACATGCGTTTCAGATTGATTTGTGCGGTTTAATGTCCCAAAACCACCATTTAATTATGAGAGACGCCGTAGTGGAGGACTCCCGAAATTTTGACCACCTGGGGTTTTTTAACGTGCACCCAAATCTGAGTACACGGGCCTACAACATTTCCGCCTCCATCGGAAATGCAGCCGCCGCAGCCGGGAATCGAACCCGCGACCTGCGGGTCAGCAGCCGAGTACCTTAGCCACTAGACCACCGCGGCGGGGCCCACATGCGTTTCCAACGTCACGTGCGTTCTTGTAGACATTTTTATCAACGCTGCTATCACGCTCTCCGCACTGTCTTTATGTCATGGCCGCCGCAGAGTGGGCGAGCTCGTCTGCCCGAGAAGCTCGTGTCATCTTGCATAGCACCCCAGGGATACAATGCGAGTGCTTGATCGTCCGTTGCGTGTCTCAGATTGTTGTTTCGAATACCTTTAAGTATTCACACAGCTCGTTGTTTTGGAAGGGGAGTTGTCAAAAATACTTTTGTGAAAGTGAGGGAAAAAAGAGGGAGAACGGGAAGGCTGCGGTGTTGATACAGAGAGTCGACAGGTGGAAACGTAAGTCTAAAAAAATTCTTGGAATAGATTTAGTCATTCCAGCACACGCTGATATTACGACAGGCACATCTTGGTTCGAAACAGGAAGTAAGATATCTTGTTGTTCGGAGACGTCAAAGAGAGAAAAAGATTAATTGATTGATTGATTGATTGATTGATTGATTGATTGATTGATTGATTGATTGATTGATTGATTGATTGATTGATTGGGGGTCTAACGTCCCAAAACCACCATATGATTATGAGAGATGCCGTAGTGGAGGACTCCGGAAATTTCGACCACATGGGTTTTTTTAACGTGCACCCAAATCTGAGCACACGGGCCTACAACAGTTTCGCCTCCATCTGAAATGCAGCCGCCGCAGCCGGGATTCGATCCCGCGGCCTGCGGGTCAGCAGCTGAGTACCTTAGCCACTAGACCACCGCGGCGAGGCAAAGAAAAGAGAACAACAGGTACAAGAAAGGGAGCTTGATTGCGAGGGACGCCGTAGTAGAGGGCTCCGGAAATTTCGGCCACCTGGGGTTGTTTAACGTGCAATGCAAAAATCTAAGCACACGGCTGGTCTCAAACATTTTCGCCTACATCGAAAATGTGGCGAGGATGAGGGTTACAGCATAAAGCGAGATAAAGAGCATGATCGGCCAAAAAATAATGTGCATATTACATACAGTTCTGTGCAAGCCGCGCCGTTCGCTTGGGGGGGGGGGGGAAGTAGGCACTATGATCCGCGCACCACCCTAAAGTGCCAACCACTGGCACGCGTATGCACGCGCCTACGCGTCAAAAGCGTCTAGTCGCGCCTGTGGAGGAAAAGGGCGCGCAACCACTGGCACGCGTCAACCACGTTGACGCCCACGCGTCCAAGGCCGATTCACAATGTTGCTTGACCTTTTGGCTTAGAACTCTCCAAGTTCAGCACAGAACGGCACGTTCCTAACTGGAGCGGGTTTATATGTTTTAGAGGATATGAGAACACGTTAAAAAATTGATAGTGCTTCACCCACCACAGTTTAGACTATTTTAGAAGTAAATGACATTCCAGTGCCCAAAGTAACTACAGCGGTATGCATCAGAAATCAACATCGGTGCGTGCGCCACTCTCGCGAATGAACATTCGCGTCTAGCATACTGTACGTCTATCACAGGCTTGTGCAGAGTTCTCCTTAAGGAGGGGGGGGGGCAAAAGTTTGTCGCACTGCCCCCCCCCCTCCTTGTTGGGGCTGACTTAGCGCCCCCTCCCTATTATGTTAATATATGAAGTTGACATTGAGCTCCCCCCCCCCCCTCTCTTCGGTGAATGAGACAGCGGCTGCCCTCCTGATCAGGTTTACAAACCACCGGGTTTCTATACCTGCACTACCAAATTTATTAACAATATCTTGAATATGCTGGTACCTTCAGTATATTTACACATCATATTTTATAGCACTCAACTTAATAATCACGCCTGAAACTTCATGATCTGACAAATTTAAGTAAGTCATAAGACTACAATTGAGGCCAGAGTAGCAGGCTTTCGGCTGATCTGTGTGTTCGAAATATTTTTCTAATGCAAAAAAAGCACACCTGGTTCTTATTGATACAACAGATATTAGTCATAAGATAGGAACCAAATACTGCGTAGAATGCCTTCGGGCATTTTCCATAGTCGAAATGTGCTCTAGTGCAAATAACTGTGCCTGACACTTCAAGATGTGGCAGATGTCAATCATAATATTGCAACTGAACCCGTTACGGAAGACTTATGAACGTTGTCTTTAGTCAAAGTGTTCTCTGAAACGACAAACGACACCCAACTGTTCATGCAGTCACAGATATCGGACATAATATTGGAACTGAACCCTGTATGGAAAACTTCTGGACGTTGTCTTTAGTCAAAGTATTCTCTAAAACGACACCCAATTGTTCATGAAGTCACAGATATCGGTCATAATATTGGAACTGAATCCTTAATGGAAGACTTCTGGACGTTGTCCTTAGTCAGAGTATTCTCTAAAACGACAAATGACGCCCAACTCTTCATGAAGTCACAGATATCGATCATAATACTGGAACTGAACCCTTCATGGAAGGCAGCCAAAATGTTCTCCAATTCAATAAAACACACCCGACACATCATGATGCAACAGATATTAGTGACCAGATTGAAACTGAGCACAGCGTGGAACACTTTCGGATGGTATATTTATTTATTTTCAAATACGGCTGCTCACTATGAGGCCACTGCAAAATTGGCATACATATATACAAAATGAAAGGATTTAAACAGTAATATCACATTAAGTGTGCCAAGGTAAACAAATATCGCTACCCTTGAGTGCACTCCTCTAATAAATGAGAGAAATAGGACATTATTATAATACAAGTGCCTCCAAAAAGTCAGACACAGTGGTATTAGGAATCAAACCAAGTAGATCAATCCAGTGTTTGATAACATTATTTGAACGTGTTAGAGAGCTCTACAAATGACTTCTAAGCTGGGTGGTGATTGCGGATCAGTGCTGTGTTGAAGACTTCAGCACTTTGCTGGTAGTTTAAATATCCTTTAACATCTACAAAATGCATCTGACACTTCTTGATGAGACAGACGTTGGTTTTACAGTTAGACGTTGGTTTTACAGACAGACGTTGGTTTTACAGAAGTTACAGCCAAGCACTGTGGCTTTCACATGTCATCAATTGTCAAAATACCCTATAATGCAATCAAGCATGCCAAAAATTTTTGATGGGACAGATACCGATCAAAGGATTGCACCAGAGCACCGTACAGAAGTTTTGGCAAGTTTTCCAACAGAACTAAACTGAATATGCTTAAGTGCATGCGTATATAAAATCCAAGTTAATGCATATACTAAAAAACTGAACAGAAATGAAGGACTCCTTGGAAACACATACAAATATTCAATGTTCGGAACCATCGAATATCTTCAGCTCATTACAGTCTGAAGGAACAGATAAATACATGCACAAGTTTGAAAAGTCTTATAAGTCACATGAGGTACTTTTTGCATTTCTTCTATACAAAGTGCAGTACCATACTAGTGCACCTTCATTCATTCTGTGCATATATGTGGTGATCTTCTCTTCCAGCAATCGTGTCATCGTGCAGCTGATTTAAAATCAGGTGCTTCTCACAAGGTTTTCAGTTATCTGTCCAGCTGTAAACAGAACGCGCGTTATGTTATAGTAAACTGTAAAACGATGGAGAAGCGCCATTGTATGCCTATAGCTATGAGTATCAGAATGAACTATGAATTAAGAATGTGTGTGTTGGAATGCCTCCAAACAACGTATGTGCTACTGAGCGTGGCAGAGAAGCAGAAGAAGCGAGAAGTGCATTACCAGCAGCACTTAGGCCCGTATTCACAAACGCTCCTCCACTCGACCCTTCACTCGAAACGCTCCTTAAGTGGCGTTTTCCTATTCACAAACCGCCCTTCACTTGAAACGCTTCCTTCACTTGAAAAAATCTTGAGCGTTTCCTCGAGATTGTCAAGGAAGCGATCGAGCTACCTTGAATCGTCCCTCGAGTGAAATATTTGCGCCAGCATCGCGTCCATGGCGGAGCCCGTCTCACTTTGACGGCGTTTCTCGATCAAGTAGGCTGCCACCGCCGCGTTCTTTCGACAATGACGGTGCGCGTTTACTACGGAGCTGTCTTCGAACGGTTCAGCAAACGGCTACTGTGGCGCCGGGACAAGCGGGCGTGGTGTCAAAAGGAGCACTCAACAGTGCCATGATGTGTTGCGTTCCGTGCATGAGCCAGTGGATTACCTGCCTTCGGGTGTGCGTATACTCTTCGTGTGAGTTCTCCATGACTTACAGCGGATTCCAGTGCTTTGAAGTGTTTTGATAAAGCTCGCACACTGCATCAGTTCAAGCGTGGTGCCAAAGCTTGACAAGTAAGCGGCAAAGCAAACTTTTGATGCGCTGGGTTCACCGTACTTCAGAGTGGCTTCCTCTCCTGTGAACCTTTGCTGCCCTAGCCGAAATTTACGACGAAGCACACCTCCGTCAGACGACCATCTGTACCAATGAGAAGGTAAGTTCTCCTGTGTTTTTTTATTTTTTTTTCCTGCTTCGGTCAGATTACTATTAAAGACAGTTTAAGAAAAGCACAACACAATACATTGGGCGCAATGAGTGTGCTGCTGTAGCTACTACGCGTGAAACATAGCTTCTTTATACAGTGTCTATGCAGCTCACAATACCAATGAACAACCAAGTACACATTTAGGGGATCAAGAAGATGATCATGCTCTGTGGAACCTGCATGTACGCAAAAGTGCGTCGAGTGTCGTATGAAAATGCAAACATACGAAATATAATACAGCAGATACATAATGAGATTGTTTTTTTTAATTTAACCCCATTCCTACCCCCCGAAGAAGAATTGCTGGCTATGGCACTGATTCGTGCAATTAGATAATGAAATTATATACCCATATGCCTGGTCAGCTGCCCGAGTGCCTGAGCCAAACATGTGTCAAAATAGTCAAAGCTCAATACTTCAACCATGTCTGTTCTTGAACGCGAGACATACTAATGAATGTGTGCACAGCTAGAATTAAAGAAAAATGCGGCTTTTGTATCCAAGGTATTACGTTTTTCTAATATTATTTCTTGCCTCTTTTGTGCAGGGGACCAGCTGCCGACAGAAGAACACAGAGAAAAGGCCTCCTAGAATCTGCCGTATTATCAATGCATTGCAGAGTTTGCACGACTGTATACAAAAGCATAAAAACAGCAGTGAATACGTGCAGCTACACTGCATTAGGCGCGCTATGGTGTCTACTCCCTTAATCTTATTTATGATGTCCTCCGAGCTCGTACTTTATCTTTACAGTGTGTAGGTTGCATATGTTTGATTTATGAACACTTTTCATTTGCATTCTTATGTTTGCCACGTTGCTCCTCATCAGCCACATGTAATAAAGGTCCATTTGCCATTCACAACTTCTGTTTTGTTCATTTATTATTACATAATTATCGTCGTGTTTGTCTTTTCATGATGATACAGGACTGCAAAACCAACTTCTCCGATTTACAGGAAAGCAGTTCTAGGAAAATTAAACTTGTTTTATGTAAAGCAGCACCACTCCTCTTCCACGGAACTGAGATGGCGTGGTTCTAACTGGTAGACTTGCTAATGATGCAGCAATAGCGGATATTTTATTTACAGGGTTCTGACCAGATGTATCCGCGATGACTGCAATACTCTTGAACATTTTTCACCGCTTTGTTGCACTGGTCTTCAATAAGTCAGCAGAATAACATACGCTGCTCTTGACGTCACTTTCTCGAAGGTTGAGAGAACCCACAAGATAGTTTTTGAAAACAGAACAGCGCCAAAAGTCAGACGCGGCTTCAATTGTATGATTTCCAAAAAAATAAAACATCCCCCATAATTTATGTTGTGCCGGGGCTTTTGAATGCAGCACAGACACCACGATCCTTTTCAACAGGTATTTCCAGTAGTTATATTGCAAATAAAATCCAAAACATTAGTGCGAAGGTCATTCATGCACTAACGATTTTGCTTCTGAGCTTGCAGATGAAGGAGACGGGAAAAAATTTTAAGACGTTGCCGCTGTGTGAACTTGGAGACGGAAGCTACACAAATATAAAGGTTACTTCTATGCGAATCTGTCAAATTAGACGCATCCACAAATGCAGGGCAAATAGAAAACAATGCAAAAACAATAACTTATTCCTTGGAAGTTTAAAATGTTAAAGTTGACACACACACACACACACACACGCACACACACACCAGTCCCTGTTAACCGACTATATGTGTTACTAAATGAAGAAACAACTTTTAAAATGCATTTTTCGCCAATAGTGAAAGAAAGGCACCCGATCGCTTTTCTTAACTTGCGTAGCAGTCTAATTCGAACGCTCAGCCACGAGTATAACATGCCTAGTTTTAACGCTACCCTGGTATAACCTTGAATATCAGTTGCGAGCAATGTCTTTCAAATTTCCTATTATACGCAGAGGAACAAATACGAAAGTGCCACGGTGAAATTCGCAGTAAGTGAGAAAAATAAACATTGCACAGGCCCCTGAAATTAGGAACTGTGGACGTACTCCCGTAGCGAGAACGAATTTACGTACGAGTAATCCTTATACATAATGCGGTGGTGAATGCTAAAAGCACGCCAACATACTGTGATATATAGTAAAAATACTCGATCCACCGCGTTATACATTCGGTGGCTACATTAGTGATCAGAAGGCTCTCAGTAAAGCGAAAGTAAACAAAGCAACAAACCATCTATTGCGCTTTCTGTCATCACTCACGTAGTTCGTTAGTCACCCCGGTGAAAGTAGGCTCTCAAACGACACACACGCAAGCACTACCGTAAATATAAATTGCAATTATTAGACGCATACAAGACAAAATAAACTAAGCAGGTAGACACGTTCAGCAGCAGACGAAATGCCATCAGCTGTTCGTTCAGCTGCGTGGGTTCGACTGTTGCCAGACTTGAAGGAGGGTTTCGCTAACTCTGTCAGCACAAGGCTTAGAAAAACAACAATACCACTCTAATTTCACGTATTTTGCTGTAATGTCAATTTAGAAAAAAACAATAACTAGAAAAGGCGTTCTCTTAATGTACATAGATAGGCAATTCTTAACCACAATTGTGAATACTCTCGTTATCAGGCGCTTTTCTCGGCGCATGCAGTCCACTCAAGTGAAGGGAGCATTTCCAAGGCCTCCCTTGGCGAAGGAAGTGTGGAGGAGCGTTCATGAAACGCAGCGGCCCCTTGAGTGGAGGAGCACGCTCCACCTTGACTTCGTCAAGTCGAGGGGAGTCCTTAAGTGAAGGAGCGTTTGTGAATACGGGCCTATATCATGCAACTTCCTTTTTCGATCACCACAGCAACGCACGCGCGAGTTTCTGTCTTGTACGTGAATGGAAATGAGACCGCTGACAGCTCAATGTGTCAGCGTCGCTGGTACCCGACACGAAGTCACATCTCACTGCTACCAACCAGCGCACGCTTGTTATTAGCTTGGCAACACACGAAAACGATTAGCACCGAAGCGAACGAATGTTTCCGAGTCATACAATTCGCGAATACACTTATATAAGTACGTACGTTTTCACATCACGGAAATGGGTGGGCTAGTGCGAGGTTCGCTTTCAGCGATGATGAATACCGATGTTGAAAACAAACACAGTGCAGATAAAAACTCCTCCGTATGAACTACGCGATATTTCGGACGTCGTATATGGTGTCTATGTTGCGACGGAAACTACCGTAGAGTTGTTTCAGCCGATGTGCCTCGCATGTGCTGGTTCATACGAACTAGATGGTAGAGGCCTGCGCTGGATGCAGATGACACCGATCTGAATTGCCTCTGCGGTAGGCGAGGGCTCACGCTCAAACCTTCAAACCTCCGAAGTCTGTTTATACTCGTTTTTAGCACAGAAAGTCACAGATCAAAGCACAAGAACACCGACATGCTCTTTTCGCTCGGCGACGATCGCACACGGGACCGGCGCTAACATAGCCGGCCGGCATTCGCTGGATTTGTCGGCGTCGCTCGAACTCGGCACGAAACCGCGTCACGCTGGTAGCACTCGCAGTCGTTCGTCGTTTCGTTGTCGTTCTAGATTACGAAGCGGTCTTTCAGGAACGTTTGGAGTAGTTTTCATGCGTGCTTTCAGCACTCGGCTGTGCCTTCGAAGCGGCGGCCATTAGGCACAGCATTCGGAGTCATCGTGGCCTCTGGTTGGTTGGCGCCGCTGTACGCGTGGTGACGTAACGTACGCGAGGCGAAATATCAAGCCCGGCTTGATCCCTCGAACCTGCTCGCGTATGCCTCTCCGACGTCGACGCCGAGAGGGGCATTTGATGCTTTTGACGCGTAGACGCGAGCGTATACGCGTGCCAGTGGTTGGCACTTTAGGGTCAAGAAGCGATTGGAAGCGAACGCGCACAGACATATCGACCGCGGTCGGATGTCTAATTGGACTAACACGAGAGAACGCCTAAGCTACACGCCTGGAAGCCAATACGGGAAATAATTACGCCGGCTTCAGAGAAAACGTACCAGCGCAAGGCTCCCGAGCGCCAAATGGTAAACAACGCTGATGTAGCTTTTTGCGCAGCCGATTTAGCTGGTGGTTGTGGGGTTTTAGTACATGTTTTCTTTTGGTAAAAATAACGTTGTAAGCTGCCTCGCCTGTTCTATTCTCCTGTGTGCACAAATTTTTCGCAGCTCCTTCGCAAAGTGCTTTGCTGCGCTCTGCAATGCATCAAGTTTGCGACTTAGCTTTACACTTGGGTGGGACCAGTCTGGTCGTTTCTCTGCAACAGGTAAATGTTTTGCAGAATTCACCAAAAGTGTACCAAAAGTTAGTAGCGACCGCATCTATTGTCCCAGCTTCACTACGTGTCGCTAATATTTTACTATAATAGAAATATGTGAGTGGTAGGAAACGTTATCAATGCTGCTCAGTGTTTCAGGGTTAGTGAAAGTAACTATACTTGCGTATGCGAGGGTCTAGTGAACGGTGCTATGCCTCCACTGGCAGCAGTGCGCTGTCATTGTGACAGTGTTAGGGAAAATAGGCAAACTATACTTTTCTGGACTATGTTGGAATATGTTTGGTATACACTACGTCATGCTACCCGTGCGTGTAAGTATTAAAGTATAAAGATCTTAATCCAAAACATCGTTTAGATGTTAAGAGGGGCCCCTCGGCGCGTTTCCAAATAATCACCGGGTGAGGGAGTTCATTGCCACACAAATCGGGTGCCGTAAAACATTTTAGAATCTCTGAAATACGAGCGAAGTTGCAGGGGTTACTACGCATGGAGGGGGATTGCTAGGGGGCGAGAATCCACCGTCGTTGTCATGACCTTCAACTGTTTTTTTTTTCTTCAAACGTGCTGCTTATTGTCGTGCGCGCTCACACGGGCATGTAGTGGCATCCCGCGGCGGCAGCGGTAACTGCACCACTCACGGTGATCAAGTTAACTACAGGCTTTTAGCGCAGTCATTTGGATTTACGGAAACCTTTGTCGGGAAAAGAGTGGTTGATTTCTAGCTGACTTTGGCAAATAATTGGAAGTACCAGGCCGCGAGCTTCGATGTAATACTTGGCTCACATGTCAACGGGAGCCTCGGCATACGATCGATAGGCTTTTTTTTGACCATGCTGGAAAAGAAATGTTGCAGGATTTTTTAAAGCTCATCGCTACTCACCGATACAACGTGTGCAACCCTAAGGTAGGGCACTAGTATATAGCTTCATAAAGTTGCTGTACGAAAATATATGTTGCATTGAAGCGTTCATGTACTTGTGTGCATGTGTGTGTGTTCAACAGTTTATAGTTTGTTCGTGCCTGTGCTTATAGAATGTTATCTGAAAATTTCATTGTGGTTTGCATCACCAGGGTAATTTTATGCTGTAATAAGTGTTTATTAACTAGTGTAATAACGCACCGCAGTCTATTACGGCGTCTCTCACAGCCTGAGCCGCTTTCGGACGTTAAACTAAACAAACCAATCAACAGTACTTGTTCACTTTTTTTAGCTTGTGCTTCTGTAGTAAATTCGACTTGCTATTGAAATTTCCAGGTCCAACATAAACCAAATGGTTATAAATGTATTGTTGTGTACTTCTCGTTCATTAGCGTTTGTAACTACTCTAAGTATGTATAACCATGGTGTTAAAGGTACAAACATTGTATTACGGCTTCCTTGCATTTGTATATAACTGCAAGCAGTAAGTGTAATTGTAGTGAAGTTACTGACTTGGCACTTACTATACTTGCATTCTCCCTCATAGATAATTAATATGGTTCGAAAAGCGTTTCTTGCCCACTATTTTTTTAAGCGTATACAGCATGGTAAATATATCAATGGCGAGGAAGATGGCGGAGAGAAAGTGCCCATAGAGTTAGGCCAATTCTCACCTCCCTTTCAACAGCTCATGTTTGCCCGGGTGGCTGAACGCATCTACGGAGAAGCAAACGCCGTATCATTGAGGCCTCGGCGGCGGATGCAAAGTGGGTCCAGATAGCTGGTGCCTTGATGAGCGTGTCGTTCCCGCGCGTCCAATGTTTGTATAGGCCACGTAATCCCGAGTTTTATATATACGCGTTGAAGCGAAAGGCGGCTCAAAGCTTTAGCAGCTACTGTTGGCGCTCTTCCTCGTGGCAGCGTTTGGTACACTAACAGTTAGTGTTCGTCGTCATCGATCGGGACCTTCCGTGTTTGCCTGCGTGAACGTGGGATCGTGGTTAATAATTTAATTAGTACGCGAATGTTTGCTGAAATGGGTATAGCCGATCAAACTGAGGATTTTCAGGTTGTTCCTAATACGTTTCAATGTATATCATTCTTTCGCCTTTCGGGTCAAACGGCGATTTTTGTGTGAGTAAGCGACGGATGGGGTGATGATCTCAGACCTTCGCAGCTGAAAATGGTCGCGTGCGTTGATACAATGCTTATTCGGGCTTCCTTGTGCTTCGTCACGGAAAGAAAACCGCTCGCTCTGACACATGCCACACCTGCGCTGAACGCGCAGCACAGTCACAGCGAAAGCGGGAAGAGTGGCCTTCATATAGAGCCTTTTTTGAACAATATTGAGGGAACTACTGCATGTACACATGCAGGTCATCCATCATTGATCACAATTTTTGTGAAGTAGGGAAGCCCACACTATGGTATACGCCATCATTGGTTTTTCGGAGCAGTAAGGTAGCACTATAGGTCGGCGAATGCCCTCACGACTCGACTCACTCGAGCTCACTCAGACTCAGATCGAGCCGTAGGTCTGATTGATTGATATCTGGGGTTTAACGTCCCAAAACCACCATAAGGTTATGCGCGATAGCGTAGTGCAGGGTTGAGGATATTTAGACCACCTGGGGTTCTTTAACGTGCACCCAAATCTGAGCACACGGGTCTACAGCATTTCCTTTTCCATCGGAAATGTAGCCGCCGCAGCCGGGATTGGATCCCGCGACCTGCGGATCATCAGCCGAGTACTTTAGCCACTAGGCCACCGCGGCGGGGTGGCCGTGAGTCTGAGTCTGAGTCAGTCCGTATAAGTAATATTTTGGTTGTTTTGAGTCCGAGTGAGCCTGGTTGAAGAAAATTTTCGTGGTTGTTAGTTTGAGTGAGTCCGGTTCAGGTAAATTTTGGTAAGTCGGAAACCGAGTGAGTCCAGGGCTCAAGATATATTTCTTCAGTGAATGTGACTGAGTCCGATGTTTTTGTCGACTTAGGCGTGATACCTGCTGAACACCCAATGTTTCTGCGCTTTGAAATGCATGCACTTTCCGACTTAGCCTTGCGCTTCGGTCGGACCAGCCAGAATTAATCTCTCTTGGTGTAGTTCTCTTGGGGTGCAGTGGCTCATATTAATTATAGCTGAGCCTCTTATAAAGGACTGGAAGCATTCAACGATCCATTCGTTACGCAATACGCATTGTGGGATGCTGGTTGTTATTTTACTCTTCTAAAACGCGGCGTTACTCATATGTTAACGCGATTTCTTCCTCGACATGAAGCCTGCATATATGTTCTTTTTGATCAGTATTTGCAAGCGCCAGCGGGGATCTGTGGTAGAATTAATAACTAATACTGGGCTGCCATGCAGAGAGTCTGGGCTTGAATCGCATTCTCTCAGGGATGTTTCACATTTATTTCGTTTTTTATTATTATTTTGTGTGATAGCGGTGATGGACACTGGTGACGGTGGACAACTATATACGGCGCCACAAAACGACCATTGTTGTGATCTCATCACAGCTTTCGCTGTAAAACGGGCGTCGATGACCAAGACGGGCACAAATAAGTGCTGCTTCGCCGTGGTGGTCTAGTGGCTATAGGGTACTTGGCTGCTGACTCGCAAGTCGCGGGATCGAATTTCGGCTGCGGCGGCTTTATTTCGATGGAGGCGGAAATGTTGTAGGCCCGTGTGCTCAGATTTGGGTGCACGTTAAAAAACCGCAGGTGGTAGAAATTTCCGAAGCCCTCCACTACAGCGTCTCTCATAATCATATGATGGTTTTGAGACGTTAAACCCCACATATCAATCAGTCAATCAGCAAATAAGTGCTGCGTGTGTCTTTACGCGTGTGATTTTTGTGCTCTGCCTCATCGATATTAGGCGCCCAATTGTAACGCCTACGCTCGCCTTTACTGTCATCAAAACGCAACGCGTAATATCCCGCTTTTTTCACACAGCCTATAGGTGGCAACAGTAATATTACGTGACGTTTAGTCAAATGTTCCGCAGAGCGTTCTTTTTTGTAGGACAAAACAAGACTCATGTTTAAAGATAAACAAACTGATGTAGAAATGGGTAGATAAAAAGGCCAAACATAAAAAGAAAAAATGCGCACGCAGTATTACTCAGGTACTGACTGATGTGTGTCTTTTCAGCGCGCTGTGTGTCAAGATCCGTGATAGCACCTTCCTCCCTTTTCTGTCTTTCTTTTCGTCTCTTAATCCGTCTATCCCGGCGTAGGGTAGCAAATCAAACGCACGTCGGGTTGACATCCCTCCTGGCCCCCGTCACTCTCTTTGCGCAGCAGCAACACACGAGGGGCCAGTACCTAGCTCGTGTTTCCAAGAGACTCATTATTTTTGACAGTCGCAGCACTACTTAAAAGATAAAACAGTTTTGAGCTCACAGTATAGAAAAAAACGAAATCCTACGTATCATTACAAAAGCTGCCTTCTCGTTCGCAGTAAATTACAGCACCGACGGAAAAAAATATTAGACGCAAGCTCACGTGTGTGTCAGTACCAAGTAAAAAGTACTCAGAAAGGAAAACAAGAACTCTGCTCATTAGTGTCACTCTCTGCCCACTTCCACTTCTCGACGGATAGTAGCTACGAACCCAAATTCGGACGGGGTGATGGGGAACGCTGGACCTACGCCGCTACTCTGTCATCCGGAAACTGGACCACTTCCCACCACGCAGCACTCTCGTAGCCAAACTGTTTGCTAGTCGCTAAAAATTGTGAAGTTCTTCTTCTTCTACTGCTTCTTCTTCGCAACTGTCTTCATCAAGTATGGCAAAAGCCCGTGTTCGATGCGGCGCACCAAAGTAAAGGGGCTTCTTCGCAAAACACTCGGCAACTGCGGCAAAACACTCTTCCCGCCTACGTGCGCCGTTTTCGTTAATTAAACGCGCGTTCGCGGAATTCACCTTCGTAAAAAATTTTTCAGCTAGGCAGTGCAATGTTAAGCCTTGCAACTTGCGACCACGCTTCTTTCCAAAGAATGCCTCGGGCCTGTTCTTACACTTGTGCGCCAGACCTGTTTACAGCAGAAGCAGCCTTGATTATGCAGAAGTTGACTTAAAGGATTAAGATGCTGGAAGGAGAGCAATCCAGTCAGTTCTGACACGTTATATATATATATATATATATATATATATATATATATATATATATATATATATATATAATGTGTGTGTGTGTGCTTCCTGATTTTTTTGCGAGTAGCAGATGGTGAACGCCAAGCTCACCCAACGTCTTCAACCCTTTCACTTTGCGAGCTCGCGTGCTAGAGAGATTTAGCACGCTAACACGGTGTCGTGTCGCCTTTCTCGCTCATCCGTAAGTCCACCCTCTCTCAATAATTTTTTTTCTTCTGCCTGCCAGAGATCCGCAGCGCAGCGTTAGCGTCTGCGCAGTTTCTGATCCCTTGGTATCAAGCTCTCGTGCGTCGAAGTTGTACAGCGTTGATGGCGTACATAGCGCTGCCGCAGCGGAATGCCTGCGCACTCTAATAAAGAGAGAAAGTGAGGGACAGAGTCATTTGAGTTTTTTTTTTTTGCGTGTGTCCTGACTTGATGTGCCACGCATACGTCTCTCTCTAAAGAGACACGGGAACTATTCTTTGTAGATCAGTATATGGTCGTCATCAGAAAGTCGGGGAAACGGAATGAGAGTGCAAGTCGGTACTCGCGAGAAGTCACACATACTCACTTTTGTTGTTGTTGTTGTTGTTGTTGTAGTGTATGGAATTTTCGGTGAACTTGAAAATGCCCTCTCCCTGTGAGAATGTCCCTTTCAACACGTTCGAGCAAGTAGACAAAGTGGCAAGCTTGCATTGTGACTAAAAGATGCATACCCAACAGAGTTTCTTTCCGATGGAGGCGGAAATGTTGTAGGCCCGTGTGCTCAGATTTGGGTGCACGTTAAAGAACCCCAGGTGGTCTAAATTTCCGGAGCCCTCCACTACGGCGTCTCTCATAATCATAGAGTGGTTTTGGGACGTTAAACCCCACATATCAATCAATCAATCAATCAATCAACCCAACAGAGTTTCCCATTTTAAGCCGCTTCCGGTAGTCGCACGGACTTTTGGTTTGTCTCTTCAGAGTCTAGTGCCTAAATGATTCACCGTAACCATTCTGTTAAGCCGAAAGCTGATGCCTCAGAATACGCGAGGAGGAAACGGCGACTGCCGAAAGTGTGTTGCTTCAACGTCGGGGAGGCCTGCACTGTATGGGGAGTCCGCGGCGCAATCAAGCCGGCGCATAGTCGCGTAATCTTGGTTCTTTAATTACACGTGCGCCCCCCTCCGTCTCTCTCTATCTCCGAAACATGGCTTAATTAGTTAAGGCAGGCGGAAAAGCGAGCTTTGCGGCATTTTAAACCAGTAGATTGGACAGGGGCGCGCCCTCTCGATCTTGCAGTGAGTGAAGATGGCGCGTTTGGCGGGCACCCCTTTACAGCGCATTCATATAGGATGATGTAGCCCTCCTGGAAAAGGAACATTATGGTGCGAACGAAGAAAAGGCAATATGCATCGAGAAAGGGAGAGAGAGAGTGATGAATGTGGATAGTTTGTTGGCAGCTTGGTTGAGCTGGGGCCAGAACTCGGCAGCTCGAAGGCAAAGAGTACATAGACTGGCATTTATTAATAAGGAGAAAACCGCTCCGCCGAGAAGCGGGATTACACTTGTACGCGGCATGACAACAATGGTGTTCTAGATGCGAGCAGCTCCTTGACTAGCCTGTGTACCGCTGTCCCCCAGTCTGCACCGCTCCGCTCGCTGCAGGTGTTGAATCGGTGCCAAGTAGCTCACGCCTTCCTAGTAGTGCGCTGTGACGTCTCTCCCTCGCCTGCCGCGCGCTCGCCGCGGGTCAGCTCTCTCACTTCACTCTCTTCACCGCTCGCAATGCTCGAGCCATGGAGGAAGGAGTTTCCGTGGCTCGTGCCTTGGAGGAGTTTGCTTCCTCCATGGCTCGAGTTCACTCCTCACCTGTGCGTCATCTCACCCTCGCCACCTCTCTCCATCTGTCTGCTGTAGGCCCGTGTGCTCAGATTGGGTGCACGCTAAAGAACCCCACGTGGTCGAAATTTCCGGAGCCCTCCACTGTGGCGTATCTCATAATCATATGGCGGTTTTGCGACGTTAGATCGCAACTATCAATCAATCAATCAATCTCTCCATCTGTCGGGGAGAAGTAGCCGCGAGCCGGCGGGTGCGCGTGCGGCGCCGACAATGTGGACAACGCGCCGCTGCTTGCCGCGCGATCGTGCCGACGAGCGGGACGCCGTCGCGGATGCTTCCCGCTAGTGTGCGCGTACCTTTCCCGGCTGTTGCCGGCGTTTCGAGGGTTAGCGAAGCCGATCGCGTTCGCGCATGGCGACGTGAATATCGATTAGGCGCGAGCCAAGGAAGCAGAACGCAAGCGTCGGCAGTGGAAGATCAGTGACACAGACGAGATTCGAGTCAAGAACACCGATCGCGTTCGAGAATACAGACGGTGCGTGGATAACACCGACGAGACGCGAGCGAAGGAAGCCGAGCGCAAGCGTCTTGAACGCGTCCCCCCTCCCGTGTTTCGCTTGAAACCGTTTTTCAAGCACCCGCGTCGACGCCCGTCCCAACCGAGTCAACGCCATGCGCACCGCTGCTGCTTCGCATCACATCAAGGTTCCCTTCGGGGAGATGGTCCATAGTTTTTATTGGTTGAGTCTATTTGCACAGTCGTCCTTATTAACCAGTGGCCTCGGCTAACGGAACTGTGCGTAGTGTAGTCAGTCCTTCCATATGTATTAGTGTAACAAGGGTTCGGCGTGTACCGTTTTTTTTTTCTAGAAAGGCGGTGTTCTTGAGTAATCGATTTTGACTTAAGGAAACGCTAAACCACTTTTTCAAATAGCTAGGAATGCATTCACTAAATGAGCCTATTGCCTCACGAATTCACCGCAAAAAGTTTTAGAATCCGTCCAGTACGAGCGTTGTCACGCGCTGCAGTTGCATTCTTTCCTCCCTCGTACTGACGCAAGCGTTGGAAGCTAAGCAGGGATGAATAGGGTACAGGAAAAGGAAATAGTCACGCGGGCTTCGCGACCTTGAGCATTTTGTCTTTTTTTTTAGGTACGCGGCTTTTGAGTGCGATCGTGCGCACGCGTGGTCAAATCGCGGCCTCCCGTGGCGGCCCCAGTAAGGACCGATCGCGCCATGCTCAAATCAGCCAATGGCCGATACAATAGCTATGATGAGTGATTTTTGAGCTTGTGGCGTGAGTCGTCGAGAGAAGAGAAAGCAACCTTCAGCTGACTTTGATAATTTATGGTGAATTGCAGGCTGCGCGATGCGCTATATATCATATTTGACTCGCGTGTTTGCGGGATCCTCGATTTCCGTTCGGCAGCGTTTTCTGATCATGCTCAAAACGTGTTACAGGGCCCCTTTATATTGACAGGTAGGACTTGTGAATTATGAACGAAAGTATGCATGTAGGAGAATCGACAATGAAATGTGGCAATGTTAAAGGATGAGTGACCTCGATAAGAGCAAGTAGCTGTGTTCATTTAGATCCAACATTTTTCGTGAATGCCGTGACTGCCCCAAACACTAAGGGGAAACATGGGGGAGGAGGGGAAGGGGGAGAATATGTTACTCTTTCTGGTGAGCCCTAACTTGCCACATAACTCCCTCTAAAGACGCACGTTCACTCACTTTTGGAGACAGTGCTGTCCTTGGAGAGGCGAGCAAGTGCGCCTAACCAAATAAGGATGAATTCGTGTCATTTAAAAGAAAATTACGTATGTAGCAAGTAAGGATAAGCCAGAAAGAGTAACAGGTATACTTTTTTTTTCATCGTTCAAGAGTGAACGGATGAAGTATGGGGTGAGGGCCACCCTCCAACTTGTGCGAAAATGAGAACATCGATGGGGTGCATTGACATTTCACTCGTTGTTTCACTCATTGACTGCAGATAAAAAATTATTAAAAGACTTTGATGTCAGAACTATTTGGCTTGACTATGCCTTTTATGCGTCGGTGTTTTGACTGAAAATTTGTGAATTAACGTGGTTTGAGCATGGAGAGTGGCACAACTGGTGACTATACTGAGTAAAAGGGTTGAATAGTGCGCGTTAATTGCAAATCTTAAGACGAAAGCGCTGCAAAGGCCCATCAGTGGCAACGTCGGAAAAAGGTAGAACAGTTATTTTGATTGGGCGATGGCCATAATCATTGATGGTCAGGCAGGCGTCCTCAGTGCATAATATCTTGAGCGGAGTCAAACTCAATAGCCCTGAAGCTGCATGGTTGTCCAGGCCAGAGCTCACCCAAACTTTTTTTGCCAAAGCTATATTTTAGAGATGTGCATGGATTAGGCGGGGCAAGGAGACTTGGATTTACGAATACGACATTGACGCGAAGTTTAAAAGAAAGGAAAACAAATGAACCAAAAAGAAGAGTCCAACTACAAATCAGAAATGTTCGCTGACTACCTTGAAATTGTGAACCATGAATTCGCAGGCTAACTGATTAGATTTAAAGAGAAGAAACGCGTGACACAGAAAATTAGGTGGGCATGCAGATGAGAAGAAGTTAGCAGTTACAATGTGGCAGTAGAAAGCCCGTGACCAAGTTGACTGGCGGAACATGAAAGATGCTTTTGGCCTGTAGTGGACGTAGTTAGGCTGCTGATTATGATGATGATTAATTCGCATCTGAAGTATAAACGGTCAACGTTCGTATCCAAGAATGAAACGAGTTCTGAATTTAAACACAGAACGACTTCATTTGACCAACATGAGCTCCGGCTGCATTACTCTGTCCTTTTCGAATTCCGCATCCCTCCTCATACTTGCCATATCCCCAAAGTGCACCGTCTTTAATTATCGCAGTAGTTCGGTGCGCCGCCACTGTGTAACTATATAAAAACACGACTACGCGACAGCCACTGATGTCATTGCGCGTCCGACGCAGCTGTATAATGGCGAAACCAACGGCTCCTGCGGTTGCTAGGGGTGCACGCTGTGCTAATCATCTCGTTACCTGAAAGCAACAGCAAAAAGAAATGCCGTCCGTTTTAGTTAGCAAGCGCGTAATGAGAATGTGGCGGCGCGAGAATGGTTGCAGACGAAACACCCGCTGTACGAGTCCCGCATTTTGCGTTGAAGGCTCTCTCTACTGTGGTGGCAGACAGATGTCCATACGCATTAATTTTATGCAAATGTTTTCGTGACGTACAGTGTGCGCAGCGAATGCTGATTCCTGGAAGTTTCTCGATTTCGGGCACGCTACAAGCATGAACGTATGTAAGTCCAGCCGCAAAAGCAGTGAAGGCAGAAAATATGTGCAGATGAGAACACGTACTTTATTTGAAAAAAGGAGTAATATGGTTTGCGAAAAGTGAAACACTAAACGGAAGCACAGTGCTCGCTTCATCACATCACACAAACGCATATATATATATATATATATATATATATATATATATATATATATATATATATATATATATATAAAGTGCAGTACCACCTAATTGCATGGACGATTCAGGAGTGGTCTTCGAAGAGAAGTGTTAAAAGAATGCTCCCCCGGCGTCGTAAGCCAGCTTCCGAAATCTATCGGCCTTTATGTTGTACCTGAGGCTTGATGGGTAATCTCCCGTGGTTTCAGAGCCCATGTTATATGACCCGCACAAACACCTACGGAAAAGGGCAAGCTGAATTTATTTCGTTTATTACAGCTAAACGTACGCCTTGTTTAAACGGCAGTCTGTATAACTTGTATAGTCAAGTAAATTTAAACTCCGACAATTGCCACCTTTCTACCCTGAAATAACTTCCCACGCAGGTACTTATTGTGCTGCATGTGGCACGGAATTGGTAATTTATTTTTTTTCTACCCGAATAACACAGATGCTGTGCTTGAAGAACGTGTCAGTGAGCCAGTCGTTAGAGAGTTTCTGTCGCCTCGTCGCAACGCGCTCAGCAGCAGCGTCGTATACCGCGCTGTCTGGTCGGTGGATTTCACCGCGATTTCTTCACCGTTTCCGAAGAAATCCGAGCCGACGCGTACAGCTGATGGCGCAATATACGGCGAGATTGCGTCGCCAAAGAATCTCGCAGTGAGCGTCGTTATCAGTTCGGGTTTTCTCGTCCATACAGCATCGGCCGCACATCGAGCGACGACGGTGCCCTTTGTGTTCGTTCTTGGCCCAGATTCATCGCCCTAATCTCGGCTGGCTGCAGTCTCCTTAATTAGGGCGAAAGCAGGATTCTTTGCAGGGCGTAAGCTGGAATGCCATGTTCCCGGACATCGCTTCGCATTCACTCCTGCACTTCACGGCGTTCCGTCGCAGGGATGCGACGGATAATAGGCTGGCGGTCGAGCAGACGGACTATGAATGCCAGTAGGACGTGCCGTGGTTTTCAGTCGCTCTTGTTCTGAATACCGGCTTTTTTTTCAGCCATTTTCACGTGCTCCGGGTTCAAGTTTGTGAATTCAAGGTCGCGCGTCTTTTCCTTTGAAGTTCTGTTCCTGCCATTCTAAACGTCTCGTTTCCTCCTCTAAGGGACCTCTGACCTCTACTGCCTCGTTAAAGGCTGGAGTCTACTGCTTACTACACGTGCATATCTACTACAGATAACACGTGCACATTTCCATGCCCGTTTACTATAATATTTAAGCCATTGTGTACATTAGCCCTGTTCACTCCGTCGCAATATATCTTCCGCAAGAACTCGCCGCCGCTCTTCGCGTTCTTTGTCGCATCGACTTGAGAGCACACACTTTATGAGGCTTCTAATTTTGATTGGCATGTCTACCGCGCTAATCTTCGTCTGTTGACTTCTGAGGCTGATGCGTATAATCTTTAATTCTCATTCAGTGTTCATCCTTGGTTGCTTAAAGTTCGGCGTTAATTTGCACCTCATGCGTCCTTTCCAAGCATAGCGACTGCAGCTTTTAGTGACTGTTGATAACCAGGTGTCATAGTCGAGTGATCGGCCTCCTGTTGCAACTGCACGCCAAGTGAATACTGTGTGCTGACTACAATTACTTTTACTCACTGCTACTGTACATACCAACTACGAAAGGCACCCATGCGGGCATGCTGAGTGCATTTATATGTAAGAGGAATGCAAACAAAGAAACGAACAAGCACACAATCAAACAAAGAAATAGGACAGGGCTACATACTATGTTCACGTACTGTTTAAATACCCAAGAACTTGATCAACCTGTCTCTCTAATGCCACTTTGAAGAGATAGCGATACGCTGAGCCACATCGGTTGACTTTTCTTACATGCTTGAAGGTTCATGAATTACAGAAGCGTTGTGAATTTATAGTAAGGCGCTGTTTCCAGGAATCAAATTCAAGCACACAATCAGCTGATGTGCGAACACAGAAATTACCGAGTTGGCGCATTTATTAGCGACTGTCGGGACGATAACGTCATTTTCGTTGTAAATCCATAATACGAGGTAGCATTGTTTCGTTTGCTGCGCAATATTAACGAGCCCCTCCAACTTGTGTACTTATTTTTCACTGTGTTTATTTCGAAACATGTATTCTCTCTGCGTGATAGCGCTTTAAATTTAAATTTTGCATGAGCGATTATACCGACATGGTTCAATGATTTATTCATCCTGCAAGCATGTGCAAACACGTGCGTGCCTGTTCATATAAGTGACTTTTGAAAGGGGAAAAGGAAGAATAAGCGCAGTTCCGTTCCTGCCTATCTCTCAATGGAGGGCACCTCCACAGTTCTGCGCAGGGGATGGGGGTAAGAGGGATTTAAAAGTATAGGAAGGAATTAAACGTATAGAGATAGAGAGATGAGCAGGAAGAGAGAGAGGCGCATAACGCTAATGAATATATGCGCCTGCTGGTGTTCGTAAGCTATACAAAGTCGGACCTGGAGCACTAAGGTGAGCATATACAGACGCGTGTAACATATATGCAGAAGTGAAATAGAAAAATTCGAACAAACGGGAATTCGCTATCGCGCATTTTCAGGCCACTAAAACAAACAGTGTAATGTTATAGACAAGTTTGTGCAAGATAGTGTGTGCCTTTGTTCGCACTCTTTGTTCTAGCTTGCCGGCGCACATCGTTCTTGATGACTGAGAAGTAAAAGCCGGAGAAAGAAAAAAAATATTCACTGCTTTGCCGCAAAGGTGGTGCAATGAACGCGTTAGCAACAAGCTAGAAGGTCACGCTCAGAATGCCCAGCAGATCGAAACGTGCCCCGTGTTTCTCACACACAAATGACGTAAGAAACGTGCTCTCGGGTACAGAGGAACGTGAATAAGCGTCTGAGTTGTTACTTTGCTTTGTCTGAAAAGCGCACTAATTTCGCAAACTGAGACTGTGCAATGATGGCAGTGACCTTTTTGCACCCGGTAACTGCAACAGAATCGTTTCGGTGAAAGCTGAAGGTCAGCAATGATGTACAATTCTCCCCACCGCGAGATGAGGGCGCGCGCGTGAGCGTCGACCCCTTGCTCTCCGGCGGGAAAATGCACGTGGGAGATCGAGAACGCGCTCCGCCGCGTCGCGACGATGTCACTACGTGAGTTCACGGTGTCATCTTGCTGGTAACGCTGAAAACACGATTGCCCCCCCCCCGAGATGCCCGTCACCAGCGGTAAGTGGTAGATATGAAAAAAATTGCCGTTTGAACGTTGCAGGGCGTCCACCTCGGTGGCTCAGTTCACGCCTCGCACTCACGATGCAGAGGTTTCAAGTTCGATTACACGCGCCGGAGTCTTTTTTTTTTCTGGGTTGTTTCTCTTTCTTGCGTTTCCATATATGTATATATATATATATATATATATATATATATATATATATATATATTGTAGGGCATCGCCATCAGCATAAGCTCGTGCTTGCTGCGCTTGGCTGGACGCTGCTGACTGCTTCGCTTTCTGCGTTCTGCGCTGCAAATAAACCCCGTTACAAGTGGTGGAGGTGCTGGGTTTCGATCACCCTGGAGCTTCGGAATCGCATTTTACCATCCATTATGCCTACCGATGCAAGCGCCGCTCCAACTCCTCCACCGGCACCGCCTACTGTTCTCTGCGCCGGTTCTCTGCGTCTGCGGGATCCCCCTGTTTTCTCAGGCACAGAAGACAAGGACGTTGGCGACTGGATTTCAATGTACGAGCGAGTGAGTACTCACAACAAATGGGATGACGCCGCCAAGTTGGCCTACGTCTCCTTCTACCTGTCGGACGTGGCCAAGCTGTGGCTTATAAACCACGAAGCGGAACTCCCTACATGGTCGGTCTTCAAAACGAGCTTCACACAAGTTTTCGGGCGGCCTGAGGTACGCAAACGCCGTGCCGAACAACGCTTACATACTCGGTCCCAGCAGCTTGGTGAGAATTTCACAAGCTATATTGAGGACGTTCTGGACCTTTGCAAGCGAGTCAACGAGTCGATGTCCGAAGAGCTTAAGATCAAGCATATCATGAAGGGCATTGAGGACGACGCTTTCCAAATGTTGCTTTCTAAGAGTCCTCGCACTGTCCTAGAACTGATCGAGTTATGCCAGAGTTTTGACGAGTTGCGCAGGCAACGTCTTTCCACCCGACGTCCCTCGGTGCTCGACGACTCTTCGTCCAGCCTTTCCACCCTTGGCATAGGAGAAGACCATGCCCCTCTTCTCTCCAAGATCCAAGAGTTCATCCGCGCTGAGGTCGCTCGTCAGCTCTCTTTGATGTCTTGTGTACCCGATCAACCACGCAGAATGACATCTACACTCCGCGACTTCATTCAAGACCAGGTCGCACAAGCCCTTCCTCCCACCCGTGAACCGCCCCCAGTCGCCGCACCTCTCACGTACGCCGAGGCCGTTGCTCGACCTCGACAGCCTGCGTTCCAGCCAGCGCCTATGTATTCGCCGCCGCCCTTTTCGCCGCCAACCTATTCACCGCCGACCTATTCACCGCCGCCTATGCCGATATAACCTCGGCCGCAGTTTTCTGCCCCCCAGCCGCAAATCGGAGTCTACTCCGACCAATGGCGGACCTACGACAACCGTTCCATATGTTTTGCTTGTGGTGCTGTTGGCCACGTGGCACGTTATTGTCGTCGTCGCCAGGCTGCTCAGAACATTCGACGAATGCCCTCTTTCGACCCTCAGTTTTTTTCTACGCCTTCAAGCCCTCCTTCCTCTTCCTTTCTTTCTGATCGTCCACACGGCCCGACCCGACGCTCCCCATCTCCACGTCGACGTTCGCTTTCCCCTATGCGTCGCCATTCCGGACCCACCGACCAGGAAAACTAACGGCCGCAGTTCCCGAGGCACGAACTGCGTCCCCGTCGCCAAGCACAAGTCCTCGCCCCTGTCCAGCTAACGTCATTGAAGTGTCAGTCGATGGTATCGTCGTCATGGCGCTTGTTGACACTGGAGCCGCTCTATCCGTCCTTTCCATCAACCTGTGCCGCAAACTCCGCAAAGTTCTGACGCCATTATCCGGCCTCTCTCTTAGAACAGCTAACGCACAAAGTGTAACACCTCTCGCAGCCTGCACCACACGAGTCGTCATCGAAGGGATTGTGTATATCGTCGAATTCGTAGTGCTGCCCTCGAGTTCCCATGACATGATACTTGGCTGGGACTTTCTTGCGAATAATAATGCCGTCATTGACTGCTGTCACGCTGAACTAGAGCTATCTGCACTTCCCGATGTTGACGCTGTCGAAGCCTCCCTGCCGTGTTATAAACTGCTTGTTTCCGACGACACCACCGTACCACCGCGCTCTTCTCTGCTGGTGACTGTGTCGTGTGACGCTATTTCCCACGGTGATGTTTTATTTACGCCCTCTGCCCTGTTCATTCAACGCAAATGTTCTCCACTGCCCATTGCTCTCCTTACTCTCCACCATGGTGCCACGAAGACGCTCGTGTACAATACGCTAGAAGGGCCTTTACCTTTATTCTATGGTGAATGTCTCGGTCACGTGCATCCAATCGACGCCTGTCACATTTTTGATGCTCCATCTAGTTTACTTTCTACGGAACTCAGCGCACTCATTTCTGACTCTGTTGTTGACCAGTCACTCCTTGACGCTTTCCACCGCTCCATCTATGTCGCAACGTCTTCTTCAGAACGAAGCCAGTTAGTGAACCTGCTGCAAAAGTTTCGTACTTCTTTTGACAGCCACGCTTCTGGCCTCAGTCGCACATCGAACATATCTCACAAGATTGACACAGGAAGCCATACGCCTCTACGGCAGCGCCCCTACTGAGGGTCAGCGTCGGAGCGCCGTGTTATTGATGACCAGGTTGCTGACATGCTCCAGCGGGGTATTTTACAACCTTCTAACAGTCTCTGGGCGTCACCGGTCGTTCTTGTTAAGAAGAAGGACGGCTCCATTCGGTTCTGTGTGGACTATCGACGTTTAAACAAGATCACCCGCAAGGACGTTTACCCGTTACCGCGTATAGACGACGCCCTTGACTGTTTGCAGGGAGCAGAATACTTCTCTTCGCTGGATTTACGGTCTGGATACTGGCAAGTTCCTATGGAAGCATCTGACCGACCGAAAACAGCATTTGTCACACCTGATGGGTTATACGAGTTTACCGTTATGCCTTTCGGCCTTTGCAACGCTCCAGCCACTTTTGAAAGAATGATGGACACTATTTTACGAGGCCTCAAGTGGAACACATGTTTATGCTACCTCGATGACGTAGTTGTCTTTTCCACCGATTTTGACACCCATTTAAATCGTCTCGAGCACGTCCTCACACGTCTCACCGACGCTGGCCTTCAACTCAACCTCAAGAAGTGTCGTTTTGGTGCTCGGCAGCTCACCATTCTTGGCCACGTCGTATCACGGGACGGCATACTTCCCGACCCCGCCAAGCTTCGAGCAGTCGCCGATTTTCCGAAGCCAAAGAACTTGAAGGAACTTAGAAGTTTTGTCGGCTTGTCGTCATACTTCCGACGCTTCATTAGAAATTTTGCTTCCGTATGTGCGCCCCTTACGGACCTTCTTAGCGGCGACAAGGACCTTTCCACCTGGTCACCAGCATGCGACGATGCATTCACCAAATTACGCCGCCTGCTGACTTCACCACCCATCCTCCGCCACTACGATCCTGCCGCTCCCACGGAAGTTCATACTGATGCCAGCGGTGTTGGACTTGGCGCTGTGCTCGCGCAACGAAAGGCAGGGTTTAATGAATATGTCGTCGCCTACGCAAGCCGAACTTTGACGAAAGCCGAGGCTAACTACTCCGTGACCGAGAAAGAGTGTTTAGCTATTATTTGGGCCCTTGGAAAATTTCGCCCCTACCTGTATGGTCACGCATTCGACGTCGTCACTGACCATCACGCCCTTTGTTGGCTATCCACACTTAAAGACCCTTCCGGACGACTTGCTCGCTGGGCGCTCAAACTTCAGGAATACGACATCCGCGTTATTTACAGATCTGGTCGTAAGCACACGGACGCCGACGCCATTTCTCGCTCACCTATATCGGATGAAGATGTTTGCCTCTCTTCCCTCGAGCCTGCACTTGCGTCATCCGCCTTGCGCAACATGACAGTGGAACAACGAAAGAATCCCTGGATCAGTGGCCTCATAAGCATTCTTTCTGATCCTCTCACTCCTTCGACGTCTCGCGCTCTCCGCCGCCAGGCTAGCAACTTTTGCCTAAGGGATGATCTTCTTTATCGACGCAACTACCTTTCTGACAGTCGCAAGTGTCTCCTTGTGATACCCCGCCATCTTCGAGCTGCCATCTGCGAAGCTTTTCACGCGGACCCACAGTGCGCCCACGCAGGCCTCTTCAAGACATACGCTAGGCTTCGACTCAGATTTTATTGGCGTGGCATGTATAATATAACTACGTGCGAAAATTCATTCGCTCGTGTGCTCAGTGCCAACGACAGAAGTTACCTCCCGGGCAAGTCTACCCGTCACAACCCCTTCCTTGTCCTAGTCGACCTTTTGATCGCGTCGGCATTGACATTTACGGACCACTACCATCAACTCTAGCTAGTAATCGCTGGATTATTGTTGCGATAGACCATCTGACACGATATGCCAAAACAGCCGCGCTGCCGACTGCCACATCCCGTGACGTTGGAACGTTTCTGTTGCAACGTTTCATTCTGCGTCATGGTGCCCCTCGCGAGCTCTTAAGTGACAGAGGCCGTGCCTTCCTTTCTGACGCCTTGAAGGCATTACTCAACGAATGCCGAATCGTGCACCGCACAAGTACAGCGTACCACCCTCAAACAAATGGCATGACGGAGCGCTTCAATCGTACTCTTGGCAGTATGCTGTCGATGTACGTCGCCTCTGATCATTCAAATTGGGACCAAGTTCTCCCGTTCGTCACCTACGCGTATAATACTGCCGTACAAGCTACTACTGGGTTTTCGCCATACTTTCTTTTGTACGGACGAGAACCTTCAAATACAGTAGACACTATTCTTCCATATAAACCTTATGAGTCCGAAAGTACAACTCTGTCCGAAGCTGCCCGACATGCTGAAGAATGCCGCCAGCTTGCCCGCTCTTTTTCTACCGAGGACCAGTGGCAGCAGAAATCCCGCCAGACTGGGGACCGTTCAGCTCCAAACTTTCCACCTGGTTCATTAGTATGGCTTCGGGCACCTGCTACCGCGCCTGGCCGCTCCGCAAAACTTCTTCCCAAATACATCGGGCCATACCGCGTTGTAGAGCAAACGTCACTCGTCAACTATATCGTGGAGCCCATCATCCCATCCACAGACCTACGCTACCGCGGCCGCGACACTGTCCACGTCTCTCGTCTCAAGCCATATTACGACCCATTAGTCGTTTCTTCTCCCTAATCCGCCAGGATGGCGTCTTTTTGTGCGGAGGGCGATTGTAGTGAAGAAGAGGAGCTTCAGCGGCATTTCTCGGCGCATCAGGGGCATCGCCATCAGCATAAGCTCGTGCTTGCTGCGCTTGGCCGGACGCTGCTGACTGCTTCGCTTTCTGCGTTCTGCGCTGCAAATAAACCCCGTTACAATATATATATATATATATATATATATATATATATATATATATATATATACGTATACGGTGAGTGACGGCGACGTCGACGCCGGCGGCAAAATCCAGGCCAGAGTCCCCATATAATTGCTATCGCAATAAGAGCCGCAGTTATGCTGCAAAGGCGAAGCAATGCATGCGATAGCAACAAATTGGAACGTCACGCGAAGAATGGCAAGCAGATCGAAACGTGCCCCGCGTTGCTTACTACAAATGACGCAGGAAACGTACTCACAGGTACGGAGGAACGTGAATAAGCGTCTCAGTTGTTACTTCGCTTTGTCTGAAAAGCGCACTAATTTCGCAAACTGAGCCTGTGCAACGATTGCAGTGACCTTTTTGCGCCCGGTAACTGCCACAGAATTGTTCTCGTGAAGTCTCGATTCTCCCCACCACGTGACAGGCGCGCGCACGCGTGATCTTCTCGCCCCCTCCCCCCCTACCCTCCGCAGGCCAAAGTACAGCCGTGGCCACGTCTGTGTAGAGCACGCAAGGAGCCGTTTTTTGTTCGGGGGGGGGGGCGAAACTTTGCATCAGTATAAGGCTCAGATGTGGTCAGCCTCACAACTAGGACACCAATGCTCTTCTACATCACTTCGGAGCCCGAAACTGTCTCAAGGTTTCACGCCGCAGAGCGAAAACTGACTGTTCGCGTCATGGAGGAAGGGAAAATGTGGGAGAGGCCATGACGTCATACTCGTGAAGCCACCGCATCGCAAACACCCGCACTACCTCGTAGCGGAAATGTAGATAAAACATTTCGCCATTTCCGGCGAGCAGCCGCTGCGGCGGCCTTGGAAGTGGCGCCGACGTAGTGGTAGCTGGTACGTGTTCTCTGCTGGCTACGAGTCAATCCACGAGTATACTGCGTCTTTTCCGTGCTTTTTAGGAAAGCTGTGCGGTGCCCAGATGTAGTTACTTATGTTCGCTTCACTGTTGATCAATAATGCATGGTACTTACATGCGGAGCTCTCGGCTGTATGCTCCGTTGGTTCTTACTCATTGTGTCAACTGAGAACACACGCAAACTATCGTTCTTAGTGTTGTCGGCATCGTGTCGCGTTTGTAGAAGTTGTGTCGTTCATACGGAAGGACAATAAACTTTTCTAGTTATCGGACGAAATGTGTATGTATTGTACGGTGTGCGCTCGCTGCGTGCTAGTTGTGTGCGCACTGGAATTACATGCTTTACGTGCACGATCGCGTATACAATGCAGTAGTGCCTCCTTACCGACGTGAAGTACGTCAAGCACTAGGCTGGCGTTGCACGGAATAGCTACGAAGCAAGCTCTCAAAATCGTGCATTGCCACACTGACACAACTGCTAATTGGCCCGTAGATCGGAAAATCTGGCAAAGAAAAAAGAGGCCTTACGGCGAGCAGAACGCGTAAGTCACTGCTGGTTGAGTTCGAATATGATAATGTAGGGGCTGAATGATTTTCATTACGACACGTAACGGTGCTCCGTGCTGTTGCACAAAACACTCCATGAAGTACTTCAGCATGCCGCGCTCGGACCTGCCACGCATGAATAGTCTCGGAAAGGTGTGCTCGCAACATTTTACTGCATGCAAACCATACAACACGCGTTGAGCTTACGCCGGGACTATAAGTCTGTGCAGAAGCGAACCAGCGCTAAGAGCACGCCGCGGAACGTCTGCTGTTTTGTTTGCCTCATACCGGTATGTTTGCCCCATAAATTTGACGTCACTTCCGCCACACTTCCCGCAATGAATTGGGATAGAATAGGGCCTCTCCGCAGTTTTTCCTTCCTCCGTGGTTCGCGTGCTCTACAAAGACGTGGTCACGGCTGTACGCGTGGGAGATCAACGCTTGAGCGTGCGTCGCCGTGTCGTGACGATCTGGCGGTGCGCGCTCATTGCGCCATCTCGCTGGTAATGCTGAAAACACGAGAGTTCCTCCAGATAGATGGGCATCGCCAGCAGAAAGTGGTAGATATAAATATCTTGCCGTTTCGACGTTGCAGGAAGAGATATTTCGTGACTCTTTGGCTAACGCCACGCACTCACCAGCAAGAGGTCGGACGTTCGATTCCGCATGCCGGAGTCTTTATGGCTTACCTTTTTCTTGCTTTTTCATTTATATGTATAGATACGTATACATATACGGTGAGTGACGGTGGTCATCGACACCAACGATGGCGGAAAAATCCAGTCGACAGTGTCCATATAATTGATATCGCAATGAAAGAAATCAGCAAGAGCGTCGCAGTTTCCAGTGGATACGGATCGCGGGGAGCAGAGGCTGTAGTAATGTTGTACTATTACTTGGCCTCATTTCCGGTTTTTGGTCGCCTCTGCAAAGGGCTGCACTGCACTTCTTTACCACGAGCAAAACATTGGAGAGACCGTTGCTTGTTATGTTGCGAAGTGCTCAAAAGGACCCTGCAACACTTTTCCAGCATGGTCAGGAGACGCTGCCGATTGGCAGTCGAGGCTCCCGAGAATACGTGAGCCAAATTTTATAGCGTAGTACGCGGCTTGGGATTTACAATAAATACTCAAACTCGGCTAAATATCTTACTCTTCTCTCGCTGCATACTTAAAGATCACTGCGTCACAGTCCAAGTATCGGTCATAGGCTGATTTGAACACGACACGCTCGGTCGTTAATGGGGCCGCCGCGAGAGGTCATGACTTCATTGCACTGAAAAGCCGCGCTTTCGAATGAAGAGAGAGAAAGTGCCCAAGGTCACGAGGCGCGCTTGACGTATTTTCTTCCCGCTTGCTATCCCTCCCTGCTTAGCTTCTAGTTCTTTAGCCGGGACGAGAGAAGCGATAATGCAATCGTAGCGTGGGACAAATCTTTGTAACTCCGCACGTAATGAACGGATTTTGTATTGTTTTGTGGCGGTGAATTCATGCGTCAATAAACTATTTTCGTGATTTCTTTCTATGGCTACTTGGCAAAGTGTTGCAAAGAAGCAGGTGTAGAAAGTTACAGGATGCCAGCCGAGTTGATTGCCCGGATGCCTTGAAATTACACGTGAATTTGTTTTGTTCCTTACACACGCCCGCATACACTGAAATTGAGCCAGTGGTGAGTGAGTGCCGCTGCCGACAATAAATGCACGCCATTCTCTGTTACTGATGCGAGCTGAGGGCCGGCCGATACGCCAAGATCAGCCAAGACTCCGACACTCCGGGGGTGGAAGCGCAACGGGGCGGTGCCGGCGCCATCCAACGGAGGAGAACTGAGTTGTTGCAGAGGAGCGCGGTTTTCGACCAGCAATTGTTGTGCGGTGGCGTCGCGGCGTGTAGTTTGGTTTTTCGCGGGCGGCAACGCTTGCGAAATGGGAAGGAGGGAAGGAAATAGAAATGCGCGAAGCAGAGTTTGACAAAGAAGGCGTCTGATTTGCTACCCTGGACGAACTGCCACCGGAAAGGTGTTTAAAGTGGTTTCGATAGATGAAAAGACAAAAGAAAGTCCTTAGTGTATGCGAGAATGCGGGTTAGACTGCACCAATCAGTCGCAGGCGTTCTCACGGGCCAGTCGTCATCAGGCGGCCTAGCGAAAAACCAGCGGAGAAAGAACAAGGACTAACGGAGAAATAGCCTATATGTTTGTGAGATGTATGGTTGATTTGAGAGCTCGTATCCTTATGTTGCTGGAGACGCAAAGATTCATTTCATTGTTTTGGCAGATGATGACAAGTAGGTTTGACCCACAGAACTGTTGTTGAGTACTAGCGAACTCATTACAACAGTTACCAAATTAGAACGTATTCAGAGGCGTGCAGTACGGTTTGCTCTAGATATAGAAGGCGGGATTCAGTAACTGACATGCCCAATTCATGCAATTTAGAACCACTGGAAATGCGAAGACAAAAACAAAAACTTAAAACGTTATATCGTTTAATGCAAGGGATATTAAAAATACCTAAAGACGAGTACATACGCCTTCCCGGAAAACATAGTGCTAGATTGAATCATGATGCCCCCATTAAACCTTTCAACGCTCGCACTGACATCTTTCGGTGGTCATTTTTTCCGGATGCTATAGAACAATGGAATCGTTTACCCCATCATGTTGTTAATAGTACCGATGTGCAATCTTTTGACAGAGAAATCGATGCTTATTTTGGTCATGGTTGAATTGAACTACTGCCAATTTTGGTTTCTTGTGTGCATTGCTATCCGAGTGCCAGTTGTGTAAGTTTTCTGTTTGTACTTACTATTGTACTCCTTCCCTGTTATGACCCTCAAGTAAGGGTTCACAGTATTATTGAATAAAAATAAAAAATAAACATCACTTTTATGCTATCTTCGTCTGGTCGCACCGGGTCATGCCAACACCCTAGAGGGTGTTGGTCATGCACACAGGAGCGTCTATTATTAAACGAAAGCCCCCACCCACCCACCCTGGCTGCCCCGGTGCGATTCGATGAAGATGCCACTAATAAAAAAAAACTCAAGGTGTTATGAAGAAAAATTCCTTTATCAGCTTTTAAATGTTGATGATTGATATGTGGGGTTTCACGTCCCAAAACCACCATATGATTATGAGAGACGCCGTAGTGGAGGGCTCCGGAAATTTCGACCACCTGGGGTTCTTTAACGTGCACCCAAGTCTGAGCACACGGGCCTACAACATTTCCGCCTCCATCGGAAATGCAGCCGCCACAGCCGGGATTCGATCCCGCAACCTGCGGGCTGTTTATGGTGATCCTAATCTCGACAAATTGTCGACCTTGGTGAACCTGCCAACTGGATCGTTTGTTTGATAGAGCATACTTCATCTGTTGTGTTCGTCTCTTTCTCTCTTCATTAAAGGCTGTGTTCCAATTCCTTAACTGACTTTTTCTTAATACGCATGCCCCAGACAGCTGGCTCTTGTTCATTTAGACTATAAGACTGTTTTCATACGCATGATTTGTTAGTCAGCACCTTTGCTTGTCTACACTTTGCTTGTCTGCTACACCACCGCGGCGGGGCAGCTTTTAAATGTTATTCATCATAGTTTACTTTTCTAGCCGTTATAGACTGCTAGCGCAAGACAGAGCGCGCGCGAAAACTTATTTCGAACAACGTACGTATACCGTTTGCGTGACGCTATAGTCTATCCCACGCAGATCGTTTTGGGGCCGCATAATTTCGCTGCCCCTACGGTAAAACTCGCTGCTGAAATTATCTAATAATAGTCGGTGCTTTTCCCGTCTGGTTGTGTCATTTTTTCTCCCTGTATCGTTCCTGCGGTCTATACGTTCAGTATATAGATGGTCGATAGTATACATAGCCACGTCGATAAGCACATTAGAGATATGAAGCACGGAACCCAACGCCTAAGCTTTAATTTTTTATTTCTTTATTTAGTAATGCTGTCGATTTCGTGAGGGATTTTTACATGAGTGTGTTTACAAAGATTACAAACATTGTGTTACACATTCATAAAGTAATACAGTAGTTATATCGGGTCACAAAAACTAACAACAAAATATGATAATCGTTATCGACCTATGGTATTAAGGACTGCGAAAAGTTAACGCAAGAACACTTTGTCTCAATTACAGAAAATACACTGCAATATAACGTGATTTAAAAAAGAGAGAAAAGCAAACTCATGAAATAAAAATGATAACTGTATGAGGTTACATAGCATGACGATAGTTATTGCGCGAGAACAAAACGACGACACAGAGACAAGAAGGACACGAAAGACACGACTTGTCTTGTCTCTGTGTCGTCGTTTTGTTCTCGCGCAATAACTATCGTCATGCCATACCAACTAGCCCAAGCTGCCACACTTCTAAGTTACATAGCAAATATGAAATATACAGCTAGGATGGATAATGATAAATGCAATAGAGGGCATTCGAATAAACACAGCGCCCGACACTGGTATTTTGTACATTTTCCCCCTCGTTAAGCAGCGCGTTCATTAATAGACTCTATTCGGAAGCACCGATAGCTGCGTGTAAGTCCACTGCGCGCCCCTCTTTCTTGCGATTGATCATTCGCAACGCCAACAATCGAATATCATTTTGTGTTTAACGGGATATTGAATAGGAATACAAGCCAGATCAATATGAAGGAGCGTTTAAAACTTGCATTGACATATATTACGAGATCTCGCAATGTGTGTTTTGCACTGTTTTCCCAGAGGTTGAATACTGGGGAAAAAGTGCAAAAACAGTTGATGAGGATAGGCAATGCGAATACGGAGCAAATCACGCGTAAGCGACGCGGGCACAGTTAGTGGGAAAAGTGGATTGAAAACTTGAAATGAAAAAGACAGAAAAAAAAACAACTAAAACGTAAAAGCGACTTCTATTAAGTTTCCGAATGAACATTCTGTGATGTCAGTGATTAGGACCACGACTGTTTTGTTATAGATGAGCGACGAAGGAAAAAGATACTACCTTGCATCGTAAAACAACCTGGGACTCGCCCTATAGAACTTCAAGGTCAACTGCTGTGCGCAAATATAATATAGGAACACAGAAATAATTATCAGGGACAGGCTCAAACTTTCAACTAACTATTATTTTTCGTCACGCTTCAATATATACTCATAACAGGCGTGTGCATGATCACATGGTCACGATCAGACTGACTACAAGAACGCACGCATAACTTCCTGTTCAATATAAAATAATGATACAGACGTGTCACTAACACAAACATAGCCTTTTGCATATACCTTGAGTTTACATTAAAGTATATGAGCCAACTCGTCAAGCTACAAGTTTTGTTCTACCTAAAAAATTTTCAATTTTTTTGTGTAGGTCAGTAGCCCACTAGCACGAAAAAGATCTGATTCGTCTAATGCGGCGATTTATCTAAGCCCATGTTTCACAGCCATGGACGTTTCGGGAACGTTTCGTGAACTGTTAGAAGTGATTAGGTGCCCCTTGCAGGGAGACAAAAAGAAAGCGTAGGGGCGCGGCAAATTGAGAAAACAAGCTACGCGAAATAAGTGCGCTTATTTCCCCCGGCAAATAATGGTCGAACTAAAGTGTCACGCCATTTCAAACTCAACAGTTTGTCAACTAGTTGCGTGCTCTGCAGCTAGATTAGATCTCTTTCTAGCTATGCCTGTCCTTCAAATGTACACAAGCCTGGACAAAAGACTATGTCGTAGAAAAGTGCAACAAAAGCTTTACAAACACGTTATGTAGATGGGGCAAACGTATGTAAGCTCGGCCGCATTGCAACACTATCATGCAGTGAAGTGTAATAAAAATCAGGAGAGCCCGTTGTTGCGGAACAGAGTGTGCCTCCAAAAACTCGTTTTCTTTTTTTTTGCATTTTCGAGGATTGGGTTTGCGGATATTCATAATGGCTAAATGGCTATATTAAACCACTTCTCTAAACCGTCAACAAGCTGTAATAAAGATGTGAACTTCAGGATGTATTTAATCAAGACAATAGGTCCGGCTCATCGCGAACCTTTTAGGGCATTGTTACGTCAAGGCACACCGGGGAACAAGACGTACTTAAAATGCATTTACACTACGCCCAACAGTAAGACGAAATTGCAGAGATCGTGCCCCACACACTAAAACCACGTTGTATTCCTTGGTGCCTCTGTTGCGCTTCTTCAGTGCGGAATAGTCTTGTAATGTTTACAAAAGCATTTTGTATAATTTATGTTGTTTATATTTTTTAGCCGTCAGAAATGCGGATTGAAGAAGCAAACTTCGATAAGGACATGGACGCTCAAAGCAAGATTTTCGAAACCTTTCAAATTGCCCATTTATTTGGTCAAACTATACAAAATGTGAAGGAAAGCGAAACATGTTTTCTTTTTTTCTCCAGATTCTCGTTTTGAAGTGCATGACAGTACTCTTCCACTATCTCTTTATTTATTGTGCGCGGCCCGCGGTAATTTTGTTTTGTTTATGGCATTACCGGAAACACTATAATTGGGGACAAAACAAAGAAAGCGTGAAGGAGCTCGAGACTAGGATAAATACAGGACTCGAGGCCCATTTGCATACATGCCATATGTAAACACCTACTCCGGCTCGGTGTCGTTGCATGAAATATCCTCCAGCGTGCCCTGCTGCGCACTTGGAAACTGACCTAAGACGATATTAGCGTTACGGATATCTCCTCCTCAGCCGTATTTGAAATGATTGATTAGCGACCTTATGCATGTCTTATCCAAGCACGCCGTACGACCTGCATTGAATAAAAAAGTTTGAGAAAGTGCTAGGGAATGTGCGAATCAGGGCCAAGGGGAGAGCGAGACCGACTCGAGCAAATTAATTGCGTTAGACGTATACTCGACCGCTTCGGAAGCTATTTGCATAGGTTGGGGACTATTAATGACGCTCCCAAAGACATTTCAGCTGTTACATACGCTCTCTGTAACAACGGAGTGCATTGTGGTGGCCTAAACGTTTACAAAGACGTCAGTGGATGCTGACATGGGGATTGAGAGCCAAGAGCGTTGTCATGAGTTCATTAGGGGCGCGGGGTTAGGGGGGGCGGGGGCATGGTTTCGGTGTGCTACTGACTGGGTACGCTACTGCTTTTAGAACAGGGAAGAATGTCCATGAGGCTCCGTGGTGGTTTTCCTCGTAAACAGGTTTTGCTTTGAGGCTCCCCGTCAACAAAATAAGACATATTGAAGTGTTTTTCTTAACTAAGGTGATGACATACGTAATGAACGCCACGGCTGGGCAGCGCAGGGCCACTGTAAGTTTGCATGTGAAGCCTGATCAGTACGCACTCGATATGCTTTTCTTATTACGCCATCCACAGAACGATTTAGTGGACGGTTTCATGATACATGACACACAGATGCCTGTATAAAGCGTACTTGGCGTATATATGTTCATCATACAGTGCTGAACTTGTCTGTACTTACTATAGTTCACTCGCAATATGTATACCACGTAACGCAAAGAAAGAGCCCGCCACGCGGTTTGTGGTTGTTGAGAACGAAACAACATTGAATGGCTGCCCCCACACCTCCTCACAACACAGTCCTTAGGTGGGCTACGCGGCACATCCTCCTTACACGTTGCACGGTGTAGCAGATGCGCAAGCTCCGTTGTGGTGGGCGATAAAGGCGAAGCAACCAATTACCATTACTATTACAAACTGGTTTTCTTTGTCAAAGATACTGAGTGCAGTGCTTGGACTATAGTGTACCCACCTATATAGTTTAGCGGCTAAGCTGTTGCGCTTCTACATGTACAGGACGCGGGTTCGCTTCATTTCTAAGGCCTCTAAGTGCAAACACACATTTGTACTTGGATTTAAGTGTATACGTTAAAGAGCCCCTGACCCCCAATATTAATCCGTAGTTCTCCGCTTTGACATACCTCATAACCGTGAGACAATTTTTTGCACGTAGTACCTCAAAGCTTAATTATTTGAAATTTGTTGAATATTTTAATGTGCCATAGCAGAGTCTTCATCTGGAGTTGACGTGGAAGGGATTTGGAGTGTTGATATCCTGCTCACCAGCAAAGTATCCGAGCTGCTGAAACAGCTACAGGCATGTGACGGATTTTAGGGCTCGCTACGGAATTAAACGACGTGAACGACGATCGCTTAACAAAGTGGTGATGGACTGCGTAAACGTACGGTTGAAAAGAATCGCCTGCTACGCATCATTATATGAAAAAAAAAGTTAGCTACGGCAACAATCGTTTAGCGACGATGAATTGTCAAAGGCTGCAGATGCACATATTGCAAGGGAAACGCAGCGCATTCTGTTTAAAAGCGCGGAAAAACGAGGGAAGCTAAACGAAAATAAGTTTGACGTCATGTGTCTGGAGAGGTCCTGTTAAATGGCGAGTGGCGTATGTGCGCAGCTGTCTAGAGTCAGACATCACACCACGAAAGAAGGAAATCCCTTGATGAGTGGCTGCTGACGTCGCAAATGATATTTTATGCGCTGTGGGATCTCTATGCTACCGTCGCTGAGTGAAATGGCAAATGAAAATGAAAGGAAAAGTGGAGCACCTAGCTGAAAGGGGATGTTGCTTAGAGACGTCATGAGTGACGTTGAACGCACGGAGTTATCAGGCACAATGAAGCGGAACTCGGAGCTATGTCGCGTTTTGCCATTTCCAAGCGAAACCTTTATTTTTACTCTTGTTTGTTACTCTGGGTACGGTGCCCGTTAAAATTTCATGTATATATATATATACAATGAGGAAAATCATCAAATGGCAATGTTGGCGAAATTTCACGATGTTTTAACATATATAGCCTCGTAACGATTTCATTCTCCCGTAGGAACATGATTGAGTAATTACTATTGTGATGGAAAACTACGCCTTACTTTTTCCTTTCCCCAGCGTGCAGCCAAGAGTGACCACTGTCGAAGTGGGGGAGACGCTCAGCCCCGCCAACTTTCCTCAGGGGGGGGGGGGCTAGCGCTTTCTTTGCGCCCCCCCCCGGCTGGTACGCCTATGCCACTTTGACACCCTGATTCGGGGAGGGGGTAAAAGTCTTGCCGGTCCTTATATCTACAGAGGCAGTACCTGGAGGCTTACAAGGAAGGTTCAGCTTAAATTGAGGATGACGTAGCGAGCGACGAAAAAGAAAAACGACTAGTGTAACCTTAAGAGACAAGAAGAGAGCCGAGTGGGTCAAGGAACAAACTGTGGTTAAGGCCCATCATAGTTGAAATCAAGAAGAAATGGACATGGGCTGAGCATGTAGCACGTATAGGCAGGATAACCGCTGGCTATTAAGGGTAACCGACCGGATGCCCAGGGAAGACAAACGCACGAAGGGGAGACAGAAAGTTAGGTGGGCCGATGAGAACAAAGAGTTCGCAAGTATAACCTGGCAGCAGAAAACATAAGATTGGGTTGATGGCGGATCATAAGAAAGGTTTTTGCCGCGCAGGGGCGTAGTCATGGTGATGTTTGTGGGAAAAGTGGACAGAAAAATTAAGAGGAGGTAAAGAGGTAACAAACGCACAGAAAAAAACACTGGAGTCACAGAACTGTAGATATCGGTGAGTTGTTTGCTCGTACAACTTCCTTGGCGTCTTCGTTTCTGATCTGAATCGTGCCTCTCGTGCTCCAAGAATTTTCCCTCTGAAAGCGCCATGATCATTCAAGCGTGCTATGCAGCTGTCACAAGGGGCTGCCTCTTGCATAATTGCAGCGCGGCCAACGACAGATTGCGTGTTTGATGGTTTCTTGCTGCAGTGTTGGACGCATGCAAGCTTGTCATCTACTTCGATGTGGCAAGCAAAAGTGTTTGTAAAGGGTATTGCTAGCCACAGTCGCCAAAGGATGATTGTCTCGGATTGAGATAGTTAAGGTGACTGTGGAGTCGCAGAATGGATCCAGGCCGTGAAGGCTCGCAACCGAGCATGCTCCTCGTGAATCGTGCAATGTCATGAGGGGAAACATTTCTTGCTGTGTCAGTTCTTTGTAGTGGGATGGATTACTGCATGCAATCTTGGTGAGCATTTTTATAGTTGA
>WOVY01003662.1:0-126479 GCA_013436015.1 Rhipicephalus annulatus | reverse complement strand
ATATACACTCTTCTCTCGACCGTCACTTTCAGACCGATGCAATCTTTCTCGACTTCGCAAAAGCCTTTGATAAGGTACCGCACAAACGCCTACTGTTAAAACTTTCCCAGCTGAACCTGCACCCCAACATTCTTGCATGGATCACACTATTTCTTACTAACCGCTCTCAGTTCATCTCCATTAAAAATACCCGTTCTAGCTCCCTCCCAGTAACATCCGGCGTCCCCCAAGGATCTGTACTCGCACCCCTCTTGTTCCTAATATATATCAATGATCTTCCTGTTCATGTATCTTCTCATACCCGTTTATTTGCTGACGACTGTGTCATCTATCGCACAGTTACTAACATTTCTGATCAAACTACACTCCAACAGGATCTTGATCTCGTGCAACAGTGGTGTGATCTTTGGTTAATGGAGCTTAACCCCACTAAATGCAAACTCGTCTCATTTCAACGCCAGCGTAATCCTTTATCATTCTCATACCTAATCTCTAATTCCACTATCGAACAAGTTCAGTCATATAAATACCTAGGCGTCACCTTAACATCTGACCTCTCCTGGAACACACACATCAACAACATCATATCATCCGCGAACAGATCCCTCGGTTTCCTAAAGCGCCATTTGCGTCACGCACCACTAGACATAAAACTTCTGGCTTACAAATCGCTCATCAGACCTAAACTAGAATATGCAGCGCCCATCTGGAGCCCGCACCAGATATACCCGATAAACGAAATAGAATCTGTACGAAATCGTGCCACTAGGTTCATTCACTCTTCATATTCATACGACATAAGCATATCAACCCTAAAACGTGACATTGATATTGCTAATCTTTCTGTGCGCCGCCGCATCGCCAGCCTCTGTTTGAATCACAAGTTTTTTTTACAGTTCCCTCAATCAAGCACCTCACATCACACCCCACCAACGCGCATATCTCGCCGCACAACGCATCCTTATTCAATCGTACGTGCACGCGCTCGCACCACTACTTTTGCTGCCTCATTTTTTCTTCGCACAGCAGTGGACTGGAATGGCCTTCCCCGTGACATTGCAGCCATCACGTGTTCATCAACGTTTGCGCAGAACATAAATACATATTGTTTGTCAGAAGATCACTCTCTGTAACCTCCATTTGTTAACCCATCCCTTATGTAATACCCCTCACCGGGGTCTTTAAGGTAATAAAGTGAAGTGAAGTATCTAATAGCGCCGACTCCGTAGACTTACCCTTTTGAAACGCATACTATGCTTTATTGATTATCAGATGCTTAGTGAAAAAGCATTCAAGTCTGGAGTGTATTATTCCTTCAAAAACTTTGGGGAGTATCGGTAGAACCGATATCGGGCGGTAGTTCGATAATACATTTTTGGCACCCCCTTTATGAATAGGACAAACACAGGCTATTTTTAGTTCTGAAGGAAAAATGCCCGTTCTAACATAGTGTTCATGATGTATGAAAGAGAGTGTAAAATTAGTGATGCTATATATTTGATCGGGCTGGCTACTATTTCGTCAATACCTGCAGCAACATTGTCACATATTCTACATATTATATTTTTCAACTTCACAAGGTGTAACTGGAGTAAGGAAGAGTGAGTGTGATAGACGCTTTCTATCTGCTGCAGGCGGATCTGTTGCCCCACAAGATGAGTCTGTGTAGTCGCCAACGTTAACAAAATACTCATTCAATACAAAATACATTGGTTTGCAATACTCCTACCCTGGCCTCAAACAGTAGAGAACTACCCGGAGTATTATCATAGATCCTTTCCTTGGCAATTTCCTGCTTAAAAGTTCGATACGTCCCTAGTGCGGACTTCTTAATCATGCCAATTCTCCACATGTCAGCCTCTGTTTCCTTCGCCTTCTTCTTAACTGATAGTTCTTTTTGGTTTGGCCCCCTGCTGTTTTCTAAGTATTTACACGTCAATTTTCTGGTCCGCTTCCTCCATTTTGTATCGACATTCTTCATGTACGAGTAGCTCAAAAACTTTCATAGCCCAATGCTCCTCCCCCATTTCTCTCAATCGCTTCTCAAATTTTATCTTGCTGCTAGCTTCCCTGCCCTCAAATAATGTCCATCACATATCACCTTGTACTCCCTGATTTGGTGTATTCCCGTGAGCTCCTAAAGCAAGCCTACCTATTCCACATTGCTTAATTTCTAATCTTGCTTGAACTTCTGATCTCATGCACAAGACCGCATTGCCGAACATCAGACCCAGAACCATGACCCCTTTCCATATTCCTCTCACAACATCATACCTATTGTAATTCCACAGTGCCCTATTTTTCATCACTGCTGCATTCCTGTAACCTTTAGTCGTTACATATATTTCGAGTTACCTTAGATACTCGGTCCCATTGCTTATCTATACGCCCAGATATTTGTATTTATCTGTTATCTCTAGCATAAACTCCTGTATCCTAAGCTCACTACCTTCATTATCATTAATGAAGGTAGTAAGCTTATCAGGTAGTGAGCGATCATTTTAGAAACTTTTAATTACTGACGTTCGGGTTTTTAGCAATGTTTCTTGAAGTTGTGCATGATTTTCTAGTTTTATTTGGATTGGAAACCCTGCTATGTTTGTACGAAAAGTCGGTTTTACCGTGGCTTGTTTATTTTGTAGTTCCAAGTGAATTCTGCGTTTTGTTGCTTCATTGTTTTTTGTTACATTGCATTGCATTGTATGTGCGTGAACATTCTTTTTTCTGCCCGTCCTGCTTGGACCATTAAATTGGTCTGCAGTATTGTATAAATAAATAAATAAACAAAAAAATCGTGTGATGATTTTTCCTTACTAAATCTGAAATCTAACCTATCTCCCCCTTACCGCAGATGTCCATCAATCTTTGCAAATCTTCCTTGTTGTCGGCCATTAGCACTATATCATCTGCGTACATCAATGCTGGTAATGCCTGTTCAATGAGTTTTCCGTGTTTGACGAAAGAGAGGTTGAAGCCAAGTCCACTCCCCTCTAATTTGGCCTCTAATCCTTGTAGGTACATCATGAATAACAAGGGTGACAGAGGACACCCCTGCCTAAGCCCCCGTTTTACCTCTGTGAGCTTGGATACCTGTTTTTCCCAATTTATAACTGCCTTGTTACCTTTAGAGGTATGTTTTAAAAGATTAGTGACTCTGTCTTCCACACCTAGTGTGTCCAGTGTTCCCCACAAGTCCTCTTGAACCACGCTATCGTATCCTCCCTTGATATCCAAAAATGCTAGCCACGGGGGCCTCTGTTGCTTTTCTGCTATTTCTATGCACTGCGTCAGTGAGAACATATTGTCTTCCAACCTCCTGTGTTTCCGAAACCCATTCTGCAGTTCCCCCAGCACTCCCTCATCCTCTATCCATGCCTGCAGTCTTTCCTTTATAATCTGCATCGCCAGCCTGTAGACTACTGATGTCACTGTTATAGGATGGTAGTTGCTTATGTCAGCTTTGTCTTCCTTTTATTATAGATCATGCTCATCCTGCTAAGTTTCCATTCATCGGGTACTTCACCATCGATTATTGTTTCGCTCACGGCCTCTCTCAAGGTCTGCTTAGACTTCGGACCCAATGTCTTTATCAGCATAATTGGAATGCCATCTGGGCCTGTTGATGTACTACTAGAAACCCTCTTCTCAGGCCTTTCCCACTCTCGTTGTGAAAATGGGGCCATTGCGCCACTTGATTCATCCTTGTCTATTGTGGTGCGTAAGGCACTTATTTGTTGAAATTTTTCTGTCAACCTTGTTCTTATATATTCAATAGCTTCGTCCCCTTTTAGCCTAGCACCTTGAGCTGTAGTTATAAATCTTTGCTCTAGGCTCGTCTCATTTCTAAGGGAGTTTAGATGGTTCCAAATTTTCGCAGCTGCCTTTCTATCTTTTTTATGTACTGCCAGGCACTGAGCTCCCTTTCTTCTAATCTTTTCACTGATCAGAAGGGATGCATCCCTTCGACAGCTTAGAAAGATTTCCCATTTTCTTTCAACATCATCTGTCGGTTCACACTGCTGCTTAGCATATCTGTGTTCCCTAGAGGTTTCATGACGTTTTGCTATGGCTCTCTTAACTTTCTCATCCCACCAACTTTTGGGTTTGTGTCTTCTTTACCGGGGTGAATTGTCCCGTGCCTTAGCAAGCTCTAGCTCAAACAGTCTAATTAGATTCGTGTATGTCCACACTATTTTATTATACTCAGTGATTACTTTCTCAATTTGTTTAGTGGCTATTTCAATTTGCCTTTCTGAATAAAAATTTTCCTGTAGTTGCTCATCTTGTCTCCTTCCCACTTTCACTGCTCTTCCAAAACTTAGCTTGATACGTTTGTGGTCACTACCCAGACTTCTGGAGCCACATTCATCTATGTGCATTCCCCTGAGGCTATCATACATCCTATGTGACATCAGTGCGTAATGTATCGTTGACTGCCGCCTTCCTACCTCCCATGTTATGTGCCCTTCACACTTCTCGGTACTGTTGCAAATAATCAAATCATGCCTTTCACACATATCCATGATCATTTTGCTTGTCGGGTCGGTATACCCATCTATATCTTCTATGTGTGCAATCATATCTCCTAGTATAATTATCTCGCACTCTCCTCCTAATTCCTCAATGTCCTTTGATATACACTCCACCATTGCCTGGTTTTCCTCTCTGGCCTTGCTGCCGGCCACAAGTACACCAAACCAAGGAGTGTCATCTGCCTGGCTACTTTCCCTCTTAACCATAAATGTTCAATGCATCCCTGCTTGACTCTTTGCCAACCCATACTTTTATGTATGAATGCACCAGTTCCACCCCTCTTTTTGCTGCCTTCTGTTCTATTGCAATATTCCCATACGTAGTCCGGATTGCAAGGTGGTTGCTTCATGTCCCGAAGATGTGTCTCCACAACCCTATATACCATCAGCTCCTCCTGCCTCAACTGCTCTTCTATCTCTTCCAACTTATTCCTACCACCCTGCATGTTAATATAGCCTACGTCTGACTTAGCTCGGCCCAAGTGCTTACGTTCATTTCTTCTCCCTCGGACTCCGTGTGACTTGAATATTTGTGCCCCTTTAGAACCGTCTTTGGCTACACTGTTGGCCTCAGGGCTCTGGGTCCCCTAAAAAAGCTGTGGCTTGACGACCCATCATATTACCAACCCTCCTGACCGTCGCACCACTGTAGTGAATGCCATCCTGTACAAAGGGGCAAGCACCGGGCTCGTACACGTCTTGGTTCACTTTCGCACCCTCACTTCCGCACCCGTATGCTGGTCATGCCATCTGTCGTCTAACAGCGACAACTACACAGGATTTTCAAAGGCTCCGAGATTGGCGATTAAAAAAAAGCAAATCTTGGAGGTTACGTAGGACGGAAAGCAGACAGCCGCCAAGAGAGAGAGAGATTGTGGGGGGAGGGGGGTGAAGAGTAAGTGGCGCTATTTTCTGCACCCTGGCCTCCTTGCAGGGCACCCACTACGTCCTAAATCATCATAATTTTTGTGTAGTGGGGAGGCATTCACTATCTCCTCCTTTGTCATTCTTCGGAGAAGCGTGATACACCGTGCCAGTTTCTCCGTTTTTCTCTCTGCTCCCTGTCCACGCCGCCTTGTAACTCGGCAGCAGCCCTATCGAGCGACTAGCCAAGCTGCCGGCGCGGTGGCGCGTAGTTCGAATTATCCGCGGCGGAACCTACTAGCGTTCGAATCAACGGGCTTTTTTATTCATAGGCTTGTATGGAGCTTAGCCAGACCATAACTTACAGTTCGAATTATCCATAAATTCGAATTATTAAAGTTCGAATTATTGAGCTTTCATTGTATAGAAAATAAAAATTAATTGCAAATACAAAAACCCACTGACATAGCAAAAATTGGCCTAACCTGGCCCCTCTTTCATGTTAATCTCCTTGCTATGATCTAGTAATAAAACTTTTGAATATGTAGTGGTTTAACAAGTGACTAGCTGTTAGAAAGTAATGACACAACTAGAGCCCCAACATGTAGCTTTCTCAAAAAATAATCAATGGTAACCCAGCTCATCGAGACGCTACAGGCCCTTGCAGCACCAATCGATACACGAATTCCAAGTACACGATAACATCAGAACCCAAAGAAGCCTTCGCCAGTGCAAGCCACCAGGTATTACTGCTTCAATTCCCTCAAATTCTGCGTAATAATGCATTACTTGTTGAGGTATCTTTCCATGAGAAGCCAGTGTGTAACCCAAGCTCTGTCCACATGCAACACCACAGGGTACTTTTTGTTGTTTTTTCCCTTTATTTATCAACATCAACATGCTGAATTGATCCGTAAAACTAACTGTCAGCCAACAATCCTGCATTTATGAAATGCATATACAGCGGTCTCCTTACATGCTTCATTAGCCACCTGGAAAATGCATTGATGGCCAACCGCTTTCATAGGCTCCAGAAATATGACATATATTTAGGGATTACACTCCTCCTACCTAACATAGTATGAGCATGCCAAATACACTGAAACCTTCATATAACGAACTTGGATACAACAAAATATTCATTGTAACAAAGTAAATAAAAAATTGCCTTTCCATAGATAGTCTTAAGAATTTACCTTTAGAACGAATTTTCGGAAATAACTTATTTTCAAGTAAGATGCAATTTCATTACAATGAGGTTTGAGTGTACTTCAGAAAATAAAAAGGCAACAAAAAAGTTTGGTTACCCAAGGTGGAGGATTGAAAATGCCGTATGCAGGGGTGCGACAGCCAAAATAGAATTTGTAGCAATTTTCGGAGCAGCAGAATCTTACTTTTGGAACACTAAAATGCAAATTTAGAGCAGGTTATGAGAAATAAAACACCTATATCTTATCATGAAAGACCATATTTGGAGCAAAGAAGGTTTACATTCAGAAGAAAAAGGATGTGCAAGCCATTCAACATCACTTAAATCATGCAGAGTAAACATGAGCACTGATGTTGCAATAGAACTGGTACTTTGATCTACCCCATTGAGCAAACAATGATAAAGTTCACATTAGCACTTGCCCCGTCTGTCAAATCCTTTGACAGAATTCGTGAATTAAAATGTAGATCTGCCAAGCTGGCGACCAAGAAATTCAAGGGATTCGTGAAACTAAGTAAGGGTGGCGACAAAAAAAAAAAAAGGTTGCACAGTTTTCTTGTTTTTGTTGTTTCTTTAGGGCGGCAGAAGTGTCATACACTGCTCCAAATGATTTGCCGGTGACTTTTTCAGACGTCAACTAAATTCGCTGTCCGATGAGTAAGTGATAGCAACTCCTGCCAAATCATAATACGCTTTTTCGCAGTGCACCGGTGTATTGCGGCAAAGGTGATTTAAGCGGCGTTTTGCACAGGTTAGAACACAGCTAAGTTTTTTAACACCGTCGCGCCCCCTCTTCTCCTTCTTCTTTCTTTTACGATCTGGGTTAGGTTTAGGACATAACATCTCGGCTTTCTTACAAGGTGCATTCTAGCAGATAATGTAACAGCGGTGCACGCCCGTTGGTTCGGCGACAGCACCGGAGATTTATCGGCGGGACGACGCAACTAATATAACTTCAAGACAGAAAAATGTTTTATGTGCCAATGCTATGGTGACCAACGTGGTCGCTGGCAACGCCGGCGTAAGCAGCATGTTTACTCTGTACGCGCGCGGAAAACGTGGTATGCACTCCCAGCTCTAGTTGCTAACATGCCATAGCTGCTTTTGATGACTAAGAAGTTCATGTTTCTTGCGAAGCGCTCGTGGCTACGGCAATGCATTTTTGTCTTCAAGTTGGGTCGCCCCACTGAGAGGCATCTGTTGTGGTCAGCGCACAGGTCGATCGTGTCTCCCACGTGCCCTGACCTAATGGGATTATAGTTAGTGTAGTTAGGTTACCGTGGTTCAAGGTTAGATTCTGTGTGCTTGGGTTGATTGATGACTCAAACTGCAGGTGGGCATTGTAGCCTCTATTTCTCGCTGATATTAGCACAACTGATAAAATTTTGAAGCTGGTCGGGCATTTTGGCACAGCACAGCACAATTTCAGCAAATTTCATGGTTTTGGCGCAACTTGGCACAAAAGTGGCGAATTGTATCAAATTAGCACAATTGGCGCAGCTGTTGCGCCCCTGCGTAGGAAACACATAACTTTCACCAAACAAGATATTGTCAACAGGGCTTGTGGCTGCGATGATTGGTTCATACCTAAAGAAAAAAAAACATCAGGCCTGCGCCCAACGTGCAGCACAGTCACAGCGAAAGCTGGAACAGTGACCTTTCAGAGCTTTTTTAAACACCGTTTCGTTAACTGCTTCAAGCACACTTGCAGGGCACCCACTACGTCATAAATCATCATAATTTTTGTGTAGCGGGGAGGCATTCACTATCTCCTCCTTTGTCATTCTTCGGAGAAGCGTGATGCCCGCTACACTATTGCAAAAAATTTTATTCACAGACTGTGAACAAGGCTCCCGTGTGGGAAGCCGAAACGTCTTTTTAAGTTTTGTGTATTTCACCTTGGTCGGCGTTTTTGTTAATTTGCATTATGTTCGTCTTTGACCAGACGGGATTCTGTCGGACTCTTGACTACAAGAAAAAAATTATGGGAAAGTTTGGTGCCAGACCGAGCTATAGGGGCGAGAGTCTCAATAGTGCACGATAAATTGAAGGTAAACGGACGCATGTTTTTCTGGGACGATCAAAAAAATGAGTGCCGTCTTTTTCAATACCGGAGTGACAAGAATAACAAAGTTAAAGCGACGCCAGTGGCGAGTGCGCATGACCAACATGACTTCTTTGACTCGGACAGCTCTGCTGGTAGTTCAAAAAATCAATCGCACTCATAGCTAAGAATTCGTGTCCAAAATGCTCGTAGCATCGTTAATAAAGTTACGGAATAAGAATATCTGTTAATGGCACATAGTCCCCATGCAGTATTACTGACAGAAACGTGGTTGCATGATGAAATACGTAGTGATTGTACTGTTCCTCCAGGGTATAAGCTTTTCAGATGGGACAGAGATACCTGAGGTGGTGGTGCTGCTATCATTGTTAAAATTTTCATACCAGCTGCCACGATTTAATGTCATGTTTGTGAAACTGTGTGGTGTAAGATTACTTTCAACGGTATAGCGTGCACTATTGGCTCAGTATATAGACCACTCGCATTTACGCCTCAGTTTCTAGATTTGCTAAGTGATTTTTCGAGTAACCATGTTAACGGGAACACGAGGTTGATAATGGCCGGAGACTTAACTTGCCATACATTGACTAGCAAAATTTTATGCCTGGCGAGACTGAAACAATCAATTCTGACAAACTTCTGGAAATTAATTTCTGCCATGGCATGGAACAAATTGTGCGTAAGCCAACTAGGGTTACAGGCTCGTCAACGTCATTATTAGACCTCGTTTTCTTGTCGCAGATTATAACAGACTACGTTCTAGACACTTTATATGGCATATCCCATCACAAACTGTTGTCTTTGGTCATAAAGACTAGTGCATGCCGTTTAAGAAGACTGTCCCTTCCAGTAAAAGTCTTTAATAAGGTCGATGACACTTCCATCTTGAATTTTTTTAGAACAGCAGCTTTATGACTTTGAGCGAGCATCTGACTTTGAATCTGTAGAACAATTGGGGCAGAGATTTAAGGGGAGACACTGGTCTTTAAAACATATTTTTGAGTATTTAGAGCTGAAAATTTTATGTGATATGCATTTCCCACAGCTAAAAACAAATATGCATTCCGTTTTCAGCTGTCACTTCCAGATTCTAAAATATTGACTGTTCCATAAACTTACATTCTGCCCACTGTTTAGATAGCTTTCTCATAAAAGATTGGTGCAAATCAGGTATGGCAGTGTTCTGTAAATAACAGAGTGTGCAAGGAAACCATAGTTTTATTTTTAGCTTCATTGGTTCAAGAGTTATGGCCTTAACAAGTAGACTTGTCAGAAATCTGAAACTGTTCCTTAAGTATTATTATCATCATCATCATCAGCCTGACTACGCCCACTGCAGGACAAAAACCTCTCCCATATTCTGCCAGTCCACTCAGTCCTTTGCTTGCTGCTGCCAATCTATACCCGCAAACTTCTTAATCTCATCTGCCCACCTAACCTGCTTGCTCTCTCTGCGAATCCAATTAGTTACCCTTAATGACCAGCGGTTATCCTGTCTACGCACTACATGCCCGACCCATGTCCATTTCCTCTTCTGATTTCAACTATGATATCCTTAACTCCCGTTTGTTCCCATTTAATCCACTCTGCTCTCTTCTTGTCTCTTAAGGTTAAACCTACCATTTTTCTTTCCACTGCTCGCTGCATCGTCCTCAATTTAAGCTGAACCCTCTTTGTAATTCTCCAGGCTTCTGCTCCGTAGCTAAGTACCGGCAAGCTACAGCTGCTGTATACCTTACTCTTGCGGGATAGTGGCAATCTACCTGTCATAATTTGAGAGTGCTTGCCTAATGTGCTCCACTCCATTCTTATTCTTCCAGTTACTTCAATCTCGTAGTTCGGCTCCGCGGTTATTATGTGCCCTAAGTACACATACTCTTTTACAACTTGAAGGGCACTATTACCTATCTCGAAGCGCTGCTCTCTTCCAATGTTGTACATTACTTTCGTTTTCTGCAGATTGATTAATTATAGACAAAGCAATGCCCACATTTGCGAGGACTGCCTGAAGTGCCGACGGCTTAAAAGGGCCAGCGCAACGAGAATTCGACACAGTTCGGCAGCGGTGCACGCCTTAGCAGCACCTAAATATTGCGCTTGCCATTACAGGCAGGCGGCCTTCTTGAAAAATCCTGTTATGCTTTAGAAGTGTGCACTGCTGCCGAACAATTTGTCACTTGTTTTGTTTGCATCGTAGTTGCTGTTGGCTTCCTGTTTGTTTCACTGTTGGTGTGCTGTTGCAATGACTAAAGAAATGACAAAGGCCTTCGAAGATTTCAAGCGTGAGCTTAGGCTCACGCTTGAAATAAGAGGCTTAAAAGAAAAATTTGAGGGCATTGGAGAAATCACGAAGCAGTTACAGGAAGTATTGAAAGAAAACAGAGAACTTCGTGTCCAAAATATGAAACTGACAAACAAACTAGAAGAGCTGGAACAATATCAGCGTTCCAACAATGTCCAGATTAAGGGCATTCCGCTTGAAGGTGAACCAGTCACTATAATCAAACAAATTGGTGTAGTCATACAGGAGGAAGTAACGGAAGCTGACATTGATATTTGTCATCGTGTGCCTACTGCGCGGCACGACGAATCAAACATAATAGTCCGGTTCATCCGTAGAACAAAGAGAAATGCTTTCCTCAGCAAAGCGAAGAAATCAAAATTAGATGCAAAGCAACTTGGATTCCAATCCCCTTCCACAGTTTATGTGAATGAACGCCTGACCCGCTATGGCAAGCAACTTCTTGGTGCCACAGTACAAAGAAAGAAGGAACTACGATGGAAATTCATGTGGACTGCAGGAGGCAAAGTGTTTGCAAGGAAAGATGAAAACTCACCAGTGTTGAGGATTTCATGCATTGGCAACACTGAAAAGATGAACGAAGGAACGTAGAGCGCGGTCTTCTGGGTGTACTTGTAGAGTGCCACATACGTAATGGACAGTTCTGAAGCCTGTAGCTATTACGATGTTGTTACTTTTAACGAAACTTTCTCATGTGATTGTAAACCGTTTAAAATCCTACACCTAAACACGCGTAGTATTAGAAATAAAGAGCAACAACTTAGTGACTTGTATGCCTCGATCACCCACAGCTTTGATATTCTGATGAACACGGAAACCTGGCAAACAGAAACGGAAAAACCGCCACATTTCCGCGGTAACTCATATAATGGTTTCGTGCAGTCAAGTGGTAGAGGTGGTGGCATAGCAATTTATGTTAAAACGTCTTTAAGGCATGCAACTATTTCTGAGTGTTCAGTAATAAACGGCAGCATTGAATGTATGTCGGTTCGATTATAGAAATTAATAGTTGTAATAATATATCCACCACCAATGGGCAACAAAATAGACCTTTTTGAGTATTTAGAGTATATGCTTTCTTTTCTATGTCAATTTTCGATGCCTTTTGTAATAATCGGGGACGTCAACATAGATATGTTATCGAGTAACACTGCTGCTAAAAAGTTTATTGAAATCATACACTCCTTTGCATGCACCAATCTTATCATGGAAGCCACAAGATTAACAGAAAAAAGTGCAACTTCACTCAATATATGTGTAACAAACATTCATTCTCGAGACTGTTTTTCTGGACTGCTAACAGCTGATGTAAGCGACCATTTACCAATTCTTTGCTTACTGCCGATTTTTTGCTTACTGCCAAATATGCAAACACGAAACCACAGTGAAAGCCTTATCTCGCAGCATTAGTGCTGCAGGCTTGGAAGTGTTTCGCTCACATATTCAATCAGTCGATTGGACATGCGTGTTTGAGAAAAGAAACCCAAATGCAGCAAACGAGGCAATTTTTGAAAAACTTAGACTATGTTATAATCAAGCATTTCCAATGACCTTGCGAAAACCAAAACCCAAATGTTCAAGGAAGCCGTAGATTGATGAAAAGCTATTGAAAATTATTAAAACAAAAAATAAAATATACCACACATTTGTTCGGTCAGGGAACATGGAGGCGTTGTCAGAGTTTAAAAAATACCAAAATAGGTTGAACACCGACTTAAAGCGTGCGAGGGAAACATATTATGAAAAGTTATTTACGAAAATAAAAAATGACTCTAGGAAGGTGTGGGACGAGGTTAAGAATCTAATGTCAGAGAAAAAAGAGCCACCACTGCTATGTTTTCATACTAATGCAGGTACCTTATCTGATAGTGACGCAGCGAATAAGATGAATGATTACTTTGTCACCAGTGCAGAATACAAAAACGATAGCAATATAGCTCCGCATGTTACATTAAAAGAGTGTGGGCTTATAAACTCCGTGTCACTATCCCCAGTGACATCAGAGAAAGCAATACAATTATTAAACCAGACTAAAAATAACGTAGCCGCTGGCTTTGATGAGATCAAGGCAACTCCGCTAAAATACGTAGCGGATATTACAGCTCCATAGATTGTTTATATAAAAAATAGAATGTTCGAAACTGGCATTTTCCCAGACAGCCTAAAAATAGCGAGAGTATGCCCAGTCTTCAAGGGTGGTGATAAACGGCTATTCACAAACTACAGGCCAATATCCGTTCTTCCTGTTTTATCTAAGGTATTTGAGAATGCAATAAACGTACGCTTGTACAAATTTTTTGACAAGTATAATGTGATCAGTGAGGCTCAGTATGGTTTTCAAAAAAATAAATCTTATGAAGCAGCTTTGCTTAATATTAAACATGAACTGATCACAAACATCGAACATAGACTGTACTCACTAGGTTTGTTCATAGACTTTAGAAAGCATTTGATTCGGTATGTCATGAAGTACTAACGGCTAAACTTAGCAAGTATGGTGTACGTGGTGTGGTTCTTGAGTTAATGAAAGACTATCTAACAAACCGCCATCAATATGTTTGCATAAACAAAAGTGCATCCACTTACTTAAACATAACAAGAGGAGTACCACAAGGGTCAATTCTTGGTCCTCTATTGTTCATAATTTATATAAACGACCTGTGTGATATCCCATGTTCTCCCAAGTTAATAATGTATGCAGATGACACTAACATACTTTTTAGCGGCAAATCCATTATAGAGCTTGAACACGAGGTCAATAACTACCTACGAAAATTGTCCGCATATCTTAGTTTGAATAAACTCCAAATAAATGTCAGTAAAACAAAATACATTGTCTTTGCCCCACCTAATAAGCCGCGTAACTATAGTTCAACTGTTTTATTTGAGGGCAAAGAGATAGAGCAAGTCACCAGCCAGAAGTTTCTAGGTGTACGGTTTTCTGAAGGCTTGACATGGAACACAGATATAGAAAACTAGCGGTAGAACTCAGTAAAACCGTTGGATGTTTATATAAGCTCAGCTCAGTCTTACCAAAATGGTTACAAATAGAATTATATTATGCCCATTTCTACTCTAAAATGACATACGGTATCTTGGTATGGGGTACTACTGCACAAACAATCAAAAATTACTATTTCTTCAAAAAAGAGTTTAGCAAGCATTCGAGCAATACCATGGTATTATCAGGGACTTAAAAACCAAACAGCTCTTTGAAAAATACGCATTACTAAAGGTAACAAAACTGTATCATTTCAAACTTCTGCAGTGGATTAAACAAAACAAGCCACAGTGTCTTCAGAACCCGCCTGACAACACTCCGCTGCGTCAGTAACGCCGGAAAATCCCAGCAATAAGGACAAGTTATGGCAAGCAACAGGTTCAGTATCAAATACCCACAATGTTAAATCGTTTACGCGGTCTCATATATTTCAATTCCATACCTTCTAACACCATTATCAAGTCCATCCTAATGAACCATGATATTGAGTATGCTTGTTAAAGTTTCTGTACTTGATTTGTTACATCCTATCTATCAATTTGAGTTATGTGTTGTAGTTTCTTTTTTTATGCTTTATTTTACATTCTGTGTTGATGAAGTTTCTTTTCAGATGACGCTTTAGTGATGAAGTGATTTTCTCATGTTTTCCCTGAAATTGTGTAACAAGAACATGCTCAATTTGGTTGTGTTATGGTTTATTTGTTATGTTATTTATTTATTTCTTTGCGTTATTTCTTGTGTTTTATATTTATTTCTGAAAACATATGCGACATATTGAGCGGCCTGCGTGCCAAACTGTATTTAGGAGCAGAGGCCCCATGTCAGGCTATATAGCCTTTAGCCTCTGCTCCCAATCCTGTAGGAATTTCAGGACAAATAAATTTCAATTCAATTCAATATGACCAATCAAATCACTCTTCTTAATAGAATTATCATAATGTTTTGGTCTTGTTACACTCGTCGATGTATGAGCTTTCAAATGATGCAAAAATTATCAAAATTCAACCACTAGATCAAAAGATATTGTGGGCAATGGCCTCGGACTTGATAAAAAATGTTGTTTTGAGAAAACGAGAAAAGAAGTTTAGGGACATGGTGAGCATGTACATTCAACACGTAATGGTGTAAATCAGTGCAGTAATGATGCTATAAGACACCAGAAGTGTAGTCATCATTCTTTGAGGGCTTTCTTTTCATTGCATGTAAAATTTTTCCATAGTTCAGATCGGCATACAGCGTTTTGACGGTGCTTGCGCAGTCGTCAGTAACGTGCGTGGCAGCCTTCTATGAAACAGGAATCATTCCCACTTTCACATAATCTTTATATGTCTTTGCATCTCTGTGAATCATTCAGGGTGAAAAAAAATGCATATCATCGCAGTTTGTCCATTTGCTGTGCCGCGCAAACCGCGAGCACGTTGATCTCGAACGAGCCGCGCGCCGCATCTCCCCTCTGCTCTCGACCAGCTCTGTACAAATTTCAGTTCCCCCCCACTCATCACACATCAGCGCAAGTTTCATGGCGGTGCTATATTCCCGATCTTTCTTGCAAATGATCTTTCTCACACACCGCACTTCTTACACTGAAGCAGCTTACGACAGTGAATGGCGTTCCAGTAGTTGCGGGCGCTTCCGATCTCTCAAAAAACAGACCGCTCGCGTTGTGAGGCTGGCGTCAACGAAAGGTCACTTTGAATGTCAATCGCACGACACGCAAGGGCCACTTTTTCAGCTTCGGAAACAAGGGAAGTGCCAACGCGCAGATCTCGCATGTGATCGTAGGTCCCGGCTATTGCGTCTGTGATCGCGGGAGCCACGTTCGTGATAGCATTGGCACAGCCAGCTTTTTCCATGTTCTCGGCGGCAGAGGGTTTTGCTGATAAGACGCTGCATGCTCTCGGACACCGTTTTCGTTTCATTTCGAACGTATAAGCATATGAAACTTTCGATGACCGCCTGCCATCGCACTGATCGCACTGATCGCACAGCTGTCGATCTGGCCTCGTCATAAAATGGCGGATTGCATACCGCTGTCTAGCAGACGAATCCCTTGACATCCAATAGAAAACAAAAACTACCCCACGTGACAGAAACGCACCAATGATGTACGAGTATTTGGTTTTTTTTTTTTACTTGCAAAAGCTGCGTTGTTGCAAGAAGAAAAGCATTCTTCTGCTAGGAATAGACAAGAGAAGAATAAGCTTTCAAATGAGACCAAAATGGCCGTGCTACTTGGTGTGGTTCTCAGACACCGCTGCGTCGAATATGATAGTTTTTGAGGTGGTTTCGCGAGGGGAAATGGTCACGAAACCGACTTTGAGACCGAATTACCCGACAAATACGCAATAGCATGGCAATAGCATTTTAGGAACACCTTCTTCAGGCCCTATATATTATTAAAAAAATACTTCAAAAAATCAATTTTTCAGAAATTTTTCGGTCTTCAAGGCCCGTGTTTCCCCTTAAAAGCCATGTGGTGACTTGCGTTGTTCGCTATGTTCCTACTCACATTAGGAAAACGCGTAAACGAAATCCTTGGGTAACACGCAGTATTATTCATATGAAACGGCAAATTAAACTCAGAAAAAGGAAAGATAGAGCGACGGAAGTGTCTATAAAAGTCAAGTTGAAAGAAGCCCTGGGGAATTCAAAACAGAAGTTTTTTGTTGAAACGCTTGTTCTGGCGTTACTTCAGTGAAAGAAAGGAAGGAATTGAGCAGATTGATCATGAAGGGCGTATTCTGACAAAAGTTGAAGACTTAGCCGATACTTTTAATCGTTTTTTTCAATTGGTTTTCACAATAGACCAGGAAGAAAAGATTCAGGTATCCGTTGGCACTGACGTAACAACCGCAATAGAACCCTTTATTATGAATCATGAAGGTGTTTTTCAGTTACTGCTTGAGCTAGACGTGAAGAAAGGAAGCAGTCCGGATAATCTACCAACAGAATTTCCCAAGAGATATGCTGAATGGGTGTCATTTTATTTAGAAATATTATTTGTAAAATCGGTCAAGACGCGATCACTTCCACAAGGCTGGCGCAATACAATTGTAATACCGATTTTTAAAAGTGGTAACCGTGCATTAGTAAACAATTGCCGGCCCGTTTCCTTGACGTCGGTTTGTTGTAAAGTTCTAGAACATGTAACTGCAAAACACATTTTTAGTTTTCTTGAGTTTAACCAGTTGCTTTGTTCTGACCAACATGGGTTTTGCCACGGTCTTTAAACGGTCACACACTTAGCAGAAACGCTCCACGATTTCTATAAAAACGTCGATGCTCACATGCAGACTGACGTAATTTGTGTGGATTTCAGGAAAGCCTACGATAAGGTTTCCTACCCTAAGTTAGTTGTTAAGCTTGAAATATTAGGTATAAGCAAAGAAGTTTTAAAATGTATAGGAGCTTATTTATCAATGCGTCAACAGGCTGTGACTATTGAAAACTATACTTCAATACAGCTATGCGTGTACTCAGGCGTTTGCCAAGGGGCTGTTTTAAAACCAATTCTCTTTCTGACATTTGTTAATTATACATGTTCAATAGTTAAGGCACCTATTAAAATGAAACAGTCTGCAGATGACTGCTTAATTTATTCCCCAGTGACTTGTGAAAGCAAGCAAATTAATCTGAACAGACACTTGCAGAAATTAGATGAGTGGTGCAAAAAGTGGGACAAAGAAATGATTGATTGATTTGTGGGGGTTAACGTCCCAAAACCACCATATGGTGGGACAAAGAAATAAACTATGGCAAGATAACATTCCCACATATTCACTCAGGTGGGCAGGAACTGTCTTTCATGTACCGCATCGGAAATCAACCTTTAAATAATGCCGCTTGTTTCAAATACCTATGAGTTAGTATCATGTGCACATTACAGTGGCACACTCATATAGATAACATCTGTTCTAAGGCGAGTAAAAAACTTTATTTCCTCAAGAAAAAGCTGGAACATTGCACACCGAATGTGAAACTAAGTGCTTACAAAACATTCATAAGACCAGTCTTAGAGTACGCTAGTATTGTCTGGTCACCTCCCCAGAAGGTTTTGAAGACTGAAATTGAGAGAATACAAAAATTAGCAGTCCGTTTCGCATGTGGTAAATACCGATGCACACACTCCAACACGGCCTTGTTAAAGTCCTGTGAGCTTTAGGATATCGTAGATGCAAACAAAGCCTCCAACTTCTTTTTAAGATTATAAGCGGGCAAATAAAAATAAACAAGGATTTATATATATAGCCACCTTGAAAGCGATGTGATGTCTTAATAATAGCAGAGCTATTCAACACTATTTCGCACGCACAAATGCTTTCCGCCACTCCTTTTTTCCAGACGCAATAGAAATGTGGAATAGTTTACCTGATTTGGTAATGCAACAAACGACGCCAGTCAACTTTAAAGATGCGTTAGACAGTTTTCTCTGCAGTGATAATCGTTACCTTTTGTTGCCAGCATTCGTTTCTCAATTTTCAAACGGCATAGTCACTGCTGTTTGTTTATTCTTTTCCTGGTGATGATTATTCATCTGTTATTTCTATGTACTATTGAATACTGCTTTATTGTGTGAATACTATGCATTATGTGCCACCCTCCCAGTAACGAACCCAAGCACGGGGTTGGCAGTATCAAATGAACAAATAAACAAATAAAGAGCAAACACGGCGCCAAGAGTACAGGATGAAGTGAAGAAACAAACTGATAGACATGGGCACCAACCACGCCGATTAGTAAATGCTATCAAACAAGGTAATCTCACATCACAGGTTTACCCAATAAAATTTCATTCTAAACAGTCTGACCGTTGCCTTCTTCACCATCAAGAACATGTGATGAAGTGAAGAAACAAACTGATAGACATGGGCACCAACCACGCCGATTAGTAAATGCTATCAAACAAGGTAATCTCACATCACAGGTTTACCCAATAAAATTTCAGTCTAAACAGCCTGACCGTTGCCTTCTTCACCATCAAGAACATGTGATTGCTAGAGGAGGTGCTAGTTCATTCGCGTTCTGGACACGGACGGCATTGTCTGCACCTGCCCCCAAGGATGCCTGTATCTGTGTGTGCCTAGACAAGCCACCCTGTGCAATGGGTGGCTTATCAACGGCGCCATTACTTTTTCGATACACGAGCCGAGCCAAGTCACCAAAAATGTCACTCCACCTATGCACAGTTGAGCTGAGTACCAGCGTGTGTAATTTCTGAGACTAAGCATAGGTAGAAAAACTTCGTCACTCCAAAATCTTGGTGACCTGAGAACTGTATGCACGGTTCCATGAGTGCCCTGAAAAGTTGCTCAAAACGTGCTGACAAGCATGGAATCATTGCGTCACACGAAGGCAGCGTCACTCTAATGCATATACAAATGCAGGCTTATGGGCCTCCCAACCTCGGCCAGGGAGCTCTGCGCCGCGCGCGTTTCACCGCCTTTCTAGCAAATGCCGGTCGCTCGGTACTCCATTCCCGCCTTCTGCCTGCGCTATCTCAGCACATTCACGCGCTCTGAACACGCCGTTATCTGGTTGCCCTCTACGTGCAGCATCACCTGTGACTTGCTCCGAAAGTTTAAAAAGATCATAAAAATGTTTTCATGGTGTGAATCTTATCAGAACTGAGAGCAATTCATTGACAACCTTTGCGGGACCAAGCAAGTCAAACACGATGTCGTTGAGCGAGTGCTATGTACATGTCGATAGTGAACAACCGCCTTTCGATGACATTAAAAGTGAGCTGACGGTGCGAATTCGACATGTATGTTAACGGTCAACTTGCTGTGCATTTCCTGCGACATTCGCGTCTTCTTGGAGCTGTCGGCAAGCTACCAGCACGCTTTTGCGTGCATTTGTATATAGTGTACGGATTTCTATTGCTTGAATGCCAAGTTTGTCACACGGTTTTCAATTTATTAGAAGGTCAGCGTGAAGAGACTGAACTTACGTCTACCCTGTTCAGCCCCTGGCACCATTTTAATGCGGTGTGTTCCGTTTCATAAGAGTTTCACTTTAGCCGAGGTTTTCATGGGATGTTAACAAGGGCGTATCATAAGTTGAATGACACCTTTGATTTTTTGCAGCTGCTTTTAAAGTATAATGATGAGCATAAAGAAAGTATTTTATGCCCACTTCAACCATGTGTGTTTCTTGCAGCGCATGTTTCATTTCGGATAATATCTGCGTCTTATCGCGCAGCATGTTCACTGATTCGAATGTTGATTAGGTTGTTTTGACAGTTCGCTTGGTCATCGTCATATCACACAATACCTACTAAGATCGAGCATGTTTTTAGTTACGCCGAGATTTACCCCTGATAACACCAGCACGCCGTCTGTCATTCTTGCAACAAAATTTGAGTGCACTGTCACTGCGTTTCGCTCCCGTGGAAATGCAACTGGCGCATGCAGCAATCAAAATCAGGACTTTGATTTAGCATCACAACACGTCACCATGCTACCTCATTGGTGGGTGTTGCTTGCGAGGCATGTACATTTAAACGCTCAGCGCGAACCCGCAGCACAAATCTGTTTACACTGAGCGGCGACGAGAAGTCTACAGCCATCAGCTGAAAAAAAAAGAAAAACACTTGCAGGGCTCACAGTACGGTATTTTAAGTATACTAAGTTAGCGAGCTCGACCGCTTTCGCGCTACAAAGGGTTGTCTCGGAAAGCTAGTGCCCAATTGCGAAATGTACAGCGGTTGTCTGTTTGCTGTTTTTTTCAGTTTACAAACACGCTTTCTTTTATTATGAGTCCGGTCATCGCGTTTCTTTCAATCAATTAATAGTTTGTAGTATTGTGCCTGACAAAAAATTTTTAAAGTAACGAGACCGCGGAGCATCGACGAACTCCTGACTCCTTCGCTTCTCGCACTGCTTGCATTGGAAACGATAGATCTTGACGGGAAGTTTTCAAATCTTCGTCATGTTTAAACTTTTCTAGCAGTTCACGATGCAGCAGTAGTATATGCCTGCTTTCCACAATGACGAAAGAGCACTGCCAATATCGTGCAAAAAGTGACATAAGCGCTCCAAAGAACACGTTTTTAGTGCGCACAATGGGAAAACCCAGCAAGTACGGCACGTTCATGCGACCGTGGGAGGCGGTCGGCGGCGGGCGGTGGGGCGGCCGGTCGGCGGGGCGGGTTGGCGGCGGTCGGTCGGGAGGGTCGAGAGGATCGAACGGCGAGGTAGAGGCGGTAGGGTACGGTAGGTCGGGAGGGGTACGGTCGGTCGGTCCGAGTTCGGTCGGTAGGTCGTAGTCGGGGTGTCGGGAGGTCGGTCGGTCTCGGTCGGGCGGGGTCGGCCGGTCGGCGGTCGGTCGGTCGGTCGGCAGTCGGTGGTCGGCGGTCGGTCGGTCGGTCGGTCGTTCGATAGGTCGGTGTCGGCGTCGGTCGGTCGGTCGGCTGGTCCGGTCGTCGGTCGTCGGTCGGTCGGACGGTCGGTCGTCGGTGGAGGTCGGTCGTGGCGGCGGTGGTGCGGTCGGTCGGTCGTCGGTCGGCGGTCGGTCGGTCGGTCGGTCGGTCGGTCGGTCGGTCGGTCGGTCGGTCGGTCGGTCGGTCGGTCGGTCGGTCGGTCGGTCGGTCGGGTCGGTCGGTCGGTCGGTCGGTCGGTCGGTCGGTCGGTCGGTCGGTCGGTCGGTCGGTCGGTCGGTCGGTCGGTCGGTCGGTCGGTCGGTCGGTCGTCGGTCGGTCGGTCGGTCGGTCGGTCGGTCGGTAGGGTCGGTCGGTCGGTCGGTCGGAGGTCGGTCGGTCGGTCGGTCGGTCGGTCGGTCGGTCGGTAGGTCGGTCGTCGGTCGGTCGGTCGGTCGGTCGGTCGGTCGGTCGGTCGGTCGGTCGGGCGGTCGGTCGGTCGGTCGGTCGGTCGGTCGGTCGGTCGGTCGGTCGGTCGGTCGGTCGGTCGGTCGGTCGGTCGGTCGGTCGGTCGGTCGGTAGGTCGGTCGGTCGGTCGTCGGTCGGTCGGTCGGTCGGTCGGTCGGTCGGTCGGTCGGTCGGTCGGTCGGTCGGTCGTCGGTCGGTCGGTCGGTCGGTCGGTCGGTCGGTCGGTCGGTCGGTCGGTCGGTCGGTCGGCGGTCGGTCGGTCGGTCGGTCGGTCGGTCGGTCGGTCGGTCGGTCGGTCGGTCGGTTGAGCCTTATTAACCTGGTGCAATATACTCTGGGGAATTGACCATGAAACGATCGGTGCCTTGGTATATAAATGAATTTCTTTATAATCTCAAAATGTTTAGAAATAGACTTTTGAAATTAATCGTTATTTTAATTAGCAAGTTGTTGAAGAATAAGCTTAATTTCTATAACCTTCGCATTCCATTCATTTTGTCTCACGTAGGAGATCCCATACAGCCTTGCTAACAATCCTGTGGCGAAAACTCAGTACCGCATCCCTCCCAAAAAAAAACACCAGAAGTAATAAAGAGGGCTCACCTTAGACACAACAGCCATAAGCTCTTCCTCCTCTTCTTCAGCTTGATCCCCAAAGGAAAGAAGCTTGTAGTTCCTGCACATTGTCACCAACCTCTCATCTCCTACGTCACCACAGAACAGACTCCAATCAACTATCTCTGCGTCAACTTATTCTGTTTTCTGCCTGCAACTTTCATCATTTTATCACCACATGTCCCTGCCCTAGACTCCCATGCTATCGATTGCATGCTATCAATCTTTCTGAAGATCAGTCACCTGTCCTGGGCGTTACTTTGTTAGAACACAAATACCCATCGAGTACATATACTGCTTGGATCTCAGCATCCTGAACATCTGATTCAGCTTATGCGTACAGAAAACAACCATGTGGCATCATGCCCATGAAGGTTCATTTTGCATCTCTTAGAGGATTTTTTTTCTTGACTGCCTGCCATCATGTTGTGGCGACAGCCTCTACAACTAGTGTGAAAGCTTAAAGGGCCACTCACCAGGTTTGACAATTTTGAGCTGAGAAGCGCAATGTGTAGACGAGGCGCATGATCAGGTCTGCCAAAATTTGCAATGCTATGCGCCGCGGAAATGGGGCAAATTTCAAGATGAACGCTGCTCCTTTTCCCTTCTGCCCGCACGCGCCCAAACAATTAGGGCATGATGTGTGCGTATAAATGTCCCTACGCACATGGCAATGCAGTGACGTTGGTCTTCTACGTAGATGACTCTGCTCTGAACGTTGCAAACAGTGGCACGTGAGATGGCGAAAATTAATTAGCATGGCATGCGGATGCAATAAGGAAATGTGAGCGTCTTCTTTCCATTTTTCTCCCGTGAATTGCAGAGATGTGGGGCTAATGTGTCGGTGTTTCGCATGCGTTCGCGTCCCCGCGGGCACCGCATCAAGCAGACGACCGCCGTGGAACCCTCCTACGTGTTCAAGCACCAATTGTGTTCATCTATTCTACCGCGCCTAAGCCAGCGTTTTCAAACCATCCCACAGAAACAGGCAGAAGACCACAAAATAACGCTGATCAACAAAACAACGCCACTCGCGTGCTCGGGGGTTTGGCTTGTTTGGGCACGTCATGCGCACGTGACCTCTTGGTCAGATGCCTGAGGGGGTGGGGAACAGATCTGGCTTGCGAATGCTATGCGGAGGAGTGGCAAGAATTTCAAGCTCGCCTCCTCTCATCCTTGTTTCACGCCGCTTCAAAAAACCTGTTTTCTCCACTCGTGATGAACAGATTCAAAAAATTGTTGAGGCAAAATGTTCCTCATCGGACACCCAACAACTTCCACAGTCTAACTAAAATTTGGTATGGGGCCTGGTGAGTGGCCCTTTCAACAAACGGTGGCTATATCCGAAGCATGCTTGTAGAAGTAAGCTAAAAACTACTCAAAGAAAAAAAAATTCTCTGTGCTACCAACAGAAAAAACAGGTTGACTTCAGCAAAGCAGTGCTTATACTATACTCACACAGCATCTCGCAACACATCAAAAAGATAGGTGAAAGACATGGTGTCACAGGTTTTCTGCCCACACTGTACATGCTCAAGGGACCATTCATAGCAGTTTAGCATGTGTCAACAGTAAATTTAATGCTTGAAACTAATTTGAAGTAAATAGTTATTTGTTCAAATAGTTTCAAAGCACACCCAAGGCGGTGTGAAGCGGGCGGTGTGAAGCAATCCTTCACACCGCCCCCTGTAGTGAAAGATAATATGAGCGGTATTGGAGGGAGAGGGTGCTTGCTCAGCGCCAGACCAGTCATTTCAGATCTCCTGAAAAAAAAAGTGGGGGGAAGGGAGGGAGGGCTTGTTCGGCATTTCACATGAGCATATTTGTGATAATTCAACTAACCTGTGTGGTATTTCTTTGTAATTGTAACAAAGCATGTGCAAACATCATTCTTTTTGCTTCAAAGAAAGTGGAAGCAAGATTGAATGGCGCAGGATTGAATAGAGCAGGATTTCTCCATCTCGTTTTTTGCGCTGCGCTGTTTCCCTCAGTATCAGAGGGTAATATGTTCACTTAACCTTCAAATAGGGCTTTACAGCAAAACGGATTTCTCATAGATGGGTGTATTCAAAGTACAGTACCACTCCTCTGCAGTGAAACCACCTTTACACCTGTGCCACACGGGCACAAAAAAAAATGGCAATAACTTCCCAATGCCTTACAGGACTCCTAAACCACCCAGAGATCGAAATTCAGTATTTAAAAAAAGTTGTGCACAAGCATACAACGAAAATGGAGTCAGGAGAATTTTTCGAAATGGTGTTGTAATAGCGGAGTTTGATTATCGAAATGCGGCCATCACTTTTTTCGCTACACTTCGTTGGTATCCCCTCCCAAAGCCGCCTTGCCCTCTCGTCGAGCGCCTCTCCCAGTCTTGCACGGCATACATCATCGCCAACGCACTGCACGAAACACCATCTACTACCAGTTGCCCCGATTCTGTCCCTCTGTCAACTCAGTCAACTATGGACTTGTTGGCAAACTGCTGCTGCAGTGCTGGCCTGTACTTATAAGAATCGTGCTGGTATGAACCGTGTGTTGCACACACACCTTCAAAGCATCATGAACATGATGGGTTCGTGCAGTGACACGCCATGCCAGAGCGCCTCTGCACGAGATGAGGAGCCACTGCCTTCTTCAGTTGGTAGCGACGATATAGGTTGGTAAGTACGTTCTGCAAAGTTTGCCACTCGCTGTTACCTGTATCGCGCAAATAGCAATATTAAAGCAGGTGCAACATGACAAACAATAACACAGCAGCGAGAACTGCTGTTTGCAGACTAACCGGAAGTCATAGGATCTTGCTTGACCAACCACAGCATCAATGTGCTGCCTTTAACATCTCGTGGAAGCAGGAAAGTCTCGGAGAGGAGGAGAAACTGTTTCTTGGAATTTGTGGAGTGCCGGCGACTCATAGCACTGCCATGTGTAGTATCGCTGATTGCGACAGCATTTGGCACATGCTGCATGTTTTATTTAAAAAATGCTTGAAAAATGTCAGAGGTGGTTTAGGGGCCCTTTAATATTTCATGCCACTTGCACGGTGGCACCAGGGTTATCAAATGATATTCAACTAGATAACATTCGTCATGTAATGCCTTCACTGGAAATCGTTCGACTAATAAGTGCCAACTCTCGATGCCAAAGCTAGTTCAGTGTAGTAAATATAAAACATTTACACTATCATTTATCGTGTAAAAAGTAAATGACAGTACATGGCTTGAGCAAATATTTGAGCACTTCGAGTATTCAAACGGGTATTACAGCATTCGAACTCACTTCGATCATTGGGAACTTCGAAAGGTTCAAAATGAACAAATGGGTGTATATTACCACGCCCACTGAGGCATGATTTTTGTTGGTTTGGTTTTAGGTACAAAGTGACCTACGCTATTTCACACGCTATTTCTGATTTCTTGTGGGTGGACCACAACCACGAATGGCGACTCGCGTTACGACCAGGTGCATGCAGTGTGCTATTCTAAAACTCCCTAAAGATATAAATTATCTTGAAACCGCTTTGGTGTTTCTGTCCAAAGATTCTAAAATGTTCCTGTCGATCTGGGTACCTCGGCTATACTTTGGTATTAAGTTTTCAGCTGTCCTTGAGCGAAGCTTTGACCCACGCTTTCTCGGCAGTGGCTACACTGTCACATCCGTTCACGTGTTTCCAGGAAGACATATATGCGAGCTCTTTTGACAGAAATAGATTTTGCTAGTTGCTTTGATGATGCGAAATTTTGAGAGATACAAGTATGTTCGCCCCCCTTCGAGACTCACACTTTTTACTATATTTAGGCAACCATACCCTCAGGTGTTCGGTCACTCCGAGTCGGTATGAGGCTGCACGCCTAGTTTACTGTCATTTGGTGAGAAAAAGCGGGGCAAATTAATAAGCGCCACATCCCTGCCCCCCTTTTCATTGTGGAAATTTCCCAGATTCAGAATCCTTGAACTCGGCAGGTATGGATCGGCATCGATCTGACAAACTCCCCATTTCAGAAACAGCAATTTGGCGCGAGTTGATATAGTTCCGTTTTTCCAAACTGCATGGGGAATAGTTTTACTGCATCAAACCACGAGCAAACGAAGTGCGAGACTCGTAATTCTCTTTCGTGCTGGCTCATTCCCTATTATAAAAATAGTGATGCTAAAGTGAGCTTGAGCTAAAGTGCAGATTAGACATGCTTGTTATAATTGCAATATGCATGTACTATATAAGTGCAATAAAAATTAGTCAATTTAATTTAGAGAGTAAAAAATTTTCAACATTGCATGGCACTTTTAGTCCTTGAAAAACCTGTGACAGGTCCTAGAAAGTCCTTGAATATCCTTGAATTCTTGCTTTGAAACACTGTACGAACACTGAGATTCGTTAAAATGCATATTTATATTACATTACTACCCTACATCTGCTCATTTCAAACTCAACTGTTACTCACACCACAAGGTCAAATGTCATTAAATTTACCCGTGCGGCAGCTCGGTCGCAAACAATGTTATTTAGGAACTTAATTCCCTTACTACTCATTATAATTTCTTGTGGCCGTAAAGCAAGAGTGCTAATTCTATCGCGAGTGCTGACAAATCACCAGATGAAGAAGGTGAAGTACAAACAAGCACGAGAGAAGAAACAGGGACATCATATTAGTAGCAGGGTCTGAATGGCCTCATAAATACGTGCAAATAAAAGTCTTTTTTAACTACCTCGACGGAATAGAGTCCTTCCAAGGCTGCTCCACGCCATATCCCACACAAGAGTATTAAAGGAGGTCTCATATGATTCATATATGACTACTCGTTCACTTTGAATACTTGAAGTAATTTAAATTCGTGTCGAAGTGAATTTGACTACTGTAATACTCGAATATTTGCACATGCCTAATAGCAGTAAACATAAACCAGACAGGGAAGAAACAGTGTACACAGCAAAGCGCAAGGATAGTGCTGTGCGATTTTTCTGAGCAGGTTGCATGCAGTATCCCTTCGATATGTGGCAAACAATACATAGAACAGACCAAATGCTACACCAATGAACATCTTTTCAAACACTGCTACGGCAGACAATACAGTAACTGCATGGAGCACGTCATCTTGCACTCTGTAAACAATTTCTCTATCTCTCTCTCTAACACACACACTAATGTACTGTGACATCACGTTGCCTGCATGCCACAGTAAAGAAGATGTCAGGGAGCCCCATTCATCACAAAGGAAAAAAAATAGAGGGGGGGGGAACAGATGCATTTACACATTTTAGGGGCAAAGCTCCTTAAGGCGTGGGTCGTGCATCTCCTGTATGTAGTAGCCACCTTTCGTTTTAGTCCTTGGAATGTCCGCTGAATGGCAGTACTTGTATATGATAAATATATGATGATGCAATGATGAAAAAATGCGAGATGGCGATACTTGGAGTGTTCACGCATGGAGCAGGTCATCTTGCACTCTGTAAACGATTCTCTCTCTCTCTCTCTAACACACACACACACACACACTAATGTACTGTGACATGACGTTGCCTGCATGCCACGGTAAAGAAGATGTCAGGGAGCCCCATTCATCACAAAGGAAAAGAAATAGAGGGGGGGCGGGGGAACAGATGCATTTGCACATTTTAGGGGCAAAGCTCCTTAAGGCGTGGGTCGTGCATCTCCTGTATGTAGTAGCCACCTTTCGTTTTAGTCCTTGGAATGTCCGCTGGATGGCAGTACTTGTATATGATAAATATATGATGATGCAATGATGAAAAAATGCGAGATGGCGGTACTTGGAGTGTTCACTAAATGGACAGATGAACTGATGAACGAACAGACATACAGACAGACGGGCATGCGAACAGACGGACAGTAGACAGACAGACACAGCCAGCAGATGATTTATGGTTTGCCGATAAAACCCTTCAAAGCTTCGCCCGACTCATCATCATTCACTTCGTCATTATGCTGTGACTTTTTTTATTACAGCTAGCCAGGTGCACATGAATATTCAAAAAGTTGAAATGACAAACTCAGTGGCGTTCTATTCAATTTGCTGCTGGAATCAAATAGCACATGTCTGAAAAAACAAAAATGTTTAGAGTACTATTCAAATAATCAGCGCCGACAGAAGAGCGTCGAAGGAATAAAATGTTGGAAGAAGAACGGACCATTTTTCTTGCTTTAATAATTCAAACAACAAGCCGCATGAGGCTTTCACAAAACTATCGACAAAATGCAAATCAACAAATAAAGGTATTATTAAAAGTGCACTTGTAGGGGCCCTGCAACATTTTTCCCAAGTAACCATGACAGACAGACAGACACAAAGCTTTATTGGGTCCTGAGAAACACTGCTCTTTTAGAGCAATGCTGCGGGCCGCTCCCACGTAGGAACGGGGAGGCCTAGCCTCACCGCATCATCATGGGCTTTCTGGGCAGCCCATAGGTGTGATAGTAACTCTGCACTTCATAAGGCAGAGTCCCAATTCTCTTCTGTGAGCCGACTTGGGTCACGTAACGAGGGGCGCCACCAGAGCATATGTTCGAAGCCACTAACCTCACCTGAATCAGGGCAAGTAGAGTCAATAGCCTCCAAGAAGACCATGCTGAGGAAAGATAGACTTGTATAGGACCTGATCTGGAGCATTCTAAATGTGGCCCGAGGTCTAGACAACTTGCCGTGTGGAGAAAATGACTGCCTACTCAACTGGTAGTGTTTAGCTACTTCACTGAATGTAAGTAAAGGGTCCCTAAACACCCCACTGCCAACCTACAGACGTACGTCCTCCCCAGAGCAGAGGGTTAGCGCGCGCCCTTGGGAGTGAACAGTGTCATTCAGGTTTACAAGAGAGTCCAGTAGGGGTTCAAGATGGGCGGGAAACCAGGTAATGGTATGTAGAGAAAATGTCCTATTTTCGTCTGTGCTGAAGTAACCATGAAATGGATTCAGTAAAGGAGCTTTTGGCCTCATCATTGGACATGTTTAGAATTCATCCAGAAAGAGAAGAGTTGCCAAGATTTGTCGCATGCTGCAATTGCTTTCTCTCTTCTCTCACCTCGACAGAAGTGCTGGAAGCTAAGCAGAGACCTGTTCAAATAACACCTTGGCTTGGGCGAGTTGGTTCATACTCCAATCAATGCAGGGTGATTTAGACAAACACACACAGAGGAGCGCCGACTTACCACTCAGTCGTAAGTCGGCACTCATCTGAGTTCTATGTGTCGTCAGACTGAGCAGGGAGAGATGGCACGAGGAAAGAAAACATGTCCCGCACACCTCTTGACATTGACCACCTTTTCTCCTTTTTTTCTCTTTGAACACAAGGCCTTTAAGTGCAAACGCACACACATGAGGACAGGCTGCGACTTTCTGCGGCGGTCTCTGTAACTCTCAAGTGTCATGCTCAAATCAGCCAATGGTGTTATACCTGGGTCGTTAACATAATTATATTTGAGCATATAATATAGCATCATTTTCGAGAGAAGAGAAAGCAATTTTTAGCTGACTGAGAATTTATTCTGAATTCCAAGCCATGTGCTGCGTTATAGTATTTGGCTCGCGTGTTCTTGTGAGCCTCGTCTACCGATTGGCAGTGTTTTCTGATCATGCTCAAAAAGCACTCTACGTGTGTGTACTCTCTCTTCGTCCATGTCATATTCGCACTTTACACTTCAATTATGTAAAACCAACAACCCAATTCTGCCATTCTTACATGCTAAAAAAGTGTTGCAGGGCCCTTTAATTCAGTAGTACCATCGTCATCATAGGATTGATGATAACACTGATTCATGAAAGGTTGTTTAGTTTTTAGATCTAGGTTTTACTTGAAAAGTGATGACAAATTATTACTTTGCCATACTAAACGAACTTCTGTATTTCGCACAGCAGTCAGAAATTATTTCAGAGGCTCTAGTTGCTGCTGTATGTGATCCTACCTCAGTTCACATAAGAGTGGCACTTTCAGTCAGTTAAAAACCTAGTTCAAGCTCATTACAACGAAAGAGCATAGGGAAGTTTGTTATATGCAATATTCTTTGTGACAGCAGAGATAAAAATTAGTTATAACAAATCTGCCATATAGCTCACGCACAAATACTAGGTACAAAAACGTGTGCGTGGCATAAAAAGTAGTTTTCCAACGTGTCTCTGCACAAAAAGGCCTTTTCTACTTCAGCAGTTTACTCGTCAAGTTCCTAGGGAAAAGAGGCTTCTCATCTCCTCGCCATGTTCACATCTTTTTAAACCACATTACAAATGACTTTTGTTTTCACATAGACAGTCTACACAAAACTGGCGCCATGAATTTTCCCAATCCTCGTTTTGATTTTTACGCAACCTTACGAGTGTTGTAGTTTTGTGAAAACCAAATGCGTAATCCTTTGTGGAGGTCAATAATCGTGGCAACTCTCACATTTTCCATTTTGTTATAAAAAGAATAAATAACACAGGGATCAAGTATGACCAACACATTTTCATATTTAGTTTGCTATAACCAATAATACGGAATAACGTGGTTTCACAGTAGTCATAATGTTCCTTTGTCTTTGAACACAGCAGAATCCAGATTATGCAGCTCTGAGGGGACACTTAAAACCATTGTATAATCTGGCATCGTTTAATCAGCCTAATAATATGGAACGTGACGCTCTGTCTTGCGCAAAAAACAGGTACCGACTGCCTGAAAGAGCCCACAGAACGACCCTGCACTTTTGCAAGAAAGGTAGATTACATTACTTTTAAAAATGACAGCTAAAAATTTAATTAGGGAACATGTGAATGAATATTTTAGGCTTTAACGAAAAAAATGTAATCTGATGCGCATCTTCTTTTCGTTAAAATGTGCCTGAATATTGCTTATGTGAAAATGAAACCGAAGCAATCTAAGCAACAGTCTCCCATCAGAATAGTCAGGTACAGACAGTGTCATTGTCCCTGTGTAATGGTGATAAAGCAGGTTTTGTCGCAAGTGCGAGTAGGACAATTTTGTGTGCAGCCGAGCTGTGCACCTCCCATTTCTTCCCATGCGAATAATGACGTGCCATTGTGGTATTATAAGCACCCTCATCAAGGGAAAGTTATTTTGCATGCTGAAGATCACTGCGTCGCATCTTTTAGTGTGCTCGGGGCTAGTGACTCATGACCTCTTCTATAAACTGACAATCTGCCTGCACTGAACTTGTCTCGCCTGCCAAAGCCTTGGTTTTGTCAGCTTGGACTGCTATTGGTAGCGCCACCATCGCATCGCATGTGAAGCTGTTCGGTTGTTGCCATGCGCTGTGTCTGCCAGTCTTCATATTTTCAACAGCAAGGCTGTTGCAGCTTGGCGTAATGTCGTGAGCCAAAAACTATCATTGCCATAAACTAGAGCTGTGCAAATAGAAAAATTTTGGGTGGGAAACAAATTCAAACAATAAAGTGTAAATGCAAATCGAGTGGAATATATTTTGAATACAGTCGACTCTCAATAATTCAAACTCGAAGGGACCTCTGATTTTCGTTTGAATTATTAGGAGTTCTCGGATAGATGACTCCGGGTGAAGTGATATCACACATCACGATTAGGCATTCATTTTGTCACATTTAAAAATTTTTTAAGTGTTTTTAAGCCCTAACTGCACGCAGTGAACAGAAAGTAGAAATGTAAAGTCCACAAGTTTATTGGCCACTTACTGCTGATCAGACATTTTAAATAATAGTGAATAGCCAACTGTTTCTTTGTTATAGGTATGTGCCTTCAGCACAAAGCTCTCTATAACAGTTGAGAAGCATCACGGTTTTTCATCTGTGTGCTTCGTTTCAAACATTTGCTTACTTGCAAAGCCTTTTTTCTTGAAAGCCGCAAGTGCTTATTTATTTTTCGACTATTAGGATTGTATAAACACAAATTTTTAAATAGTAGTAGGAAAGCAGCTAATATTTTTCATATGGACTTGCAAAAAGTATAAACAAACCAAATGATCGAGTTTGAATTAAGAAGCTTTTAAACACATAGAAGGAATAGAGGGCCAGCCAAAAAATTGAATTTTGTTTGATTTAACCGAAAGTATGAATTATGAGAGTTTGAATTTTGGCAGCAGATTGTCATTTTGGCAGCAGAGGCAGCCACGGGAACAGAGAATTTACCCCACGTTTATTCTGCAGATACCGACGCTCAGGGACTTTAGAGAAAGCGGTGGGCCATTGCATCACTAGTGCAACTGTACCGACGCACTAAGGGGCGTCGTTCCCTGCATCGGAGCTGCATCGCTGCACTTCCTGCCTGAGCTGTCTGCGACTGATTGTGGGACCCACGTGGATCCACGTCACATTGGCTGTTCTGCAGGCCCTTTATAAGAGCACCGTCTGTCCTTCGCCATCATTTTGGCAGCAGAGGCAGCCACGGGAACAGAGAACTTACCCCACGTTTATTCTGCAGGTTGGATATTACTTTTCATTATTTCTTGTTACATAAACCTGATTTGCTGCCCTGCTGCCAATTGTTGATTAAGGTGTATCTCTTTTGAGGTGTTTGCTGTGTGGTGTGTTTTTTTTTTCCTGCTGTTCAGAATGGGAAATGATGTGGCTGAAGTTAAGCGGGAAATTGCGGATTTGAAACGTGAATTTAGTAAAGAACTGCGAGAACTCAAGCAAAGTGTGGAATTTACTGGTGAGCAGTATGAGGCACTGAAGAAAAGAATGTGAAGCACTTAAGCAGCAATATGCCGAAATAAAAGCAGCCCAAGAGCCTCTTTTGCAAGAACTCAAAAAATTAAAGGAACAAGTGTCTCAGAACTCACTAAAGATAGTGACACAAGATCAATATTCCAGAAACAAGAATATTGAGGTGAAGGGTGTTTCTTGCTCGCAGAATGAGAGCCTTGGGAATATTCTTGAAAAAGTAGGTGAAGTGCTTGGTGTGCCGATAACGAAACAAGATATCGATGTTTGCCATCGCGTCCCCGTACGGAACTCTGGTACTGATAAGAACATTGTCGTGTCTTTCAACCGTCGCTCTAAACGTGACACTGTAATTCAAAAAGCACAAAAGGCTAGACTCACGGCAGAAGACATTGGATTTCCTTCAAAGCAGTCAGTCTTTGTGAATGAACACTTGTGCCCTCAACTGAAGCAACTACTTGGTATAACAGTTGCAGAGAAGAACAAAATGAAATGGCGATTTGTATGGGTGAGGGACGGGAAAGTGTTTGCACGGAAAAATGAAGAACCTGACGTTGATTGATTGATTTGATTGATTGATTTGTGGGGTTTAACGTCCCAAAACCACTATATGATTATGAGAGACGCCGTAGTGGAGGGTTCCGGAAATTTCGACCACCTGGGGTTCTTTAACGTGCACCCAAATCTGAGTACATGGGCCTACAACATTTCCGCCTCCATCGGAAATGCAGCCGCCACAGCCGGGATTTGATCCCGCAATCTGCGGGTCAGCAGCCGAGTACCTTAGCCACTAGACCACCGTGGCGGGGCAACCTGACGTTAAGATCACGTGCGAAGCAGATCTATCTGAAATATGCTAGTGATTATTACCAACAGCAAATATTATTCCTTCTTAAATGATGGTTCGACCACGTAAACTTGTTCATCCTGGCTATGCGGACTCTCTTACGTTGTTGCATTTCAATGCTCCGTCGGCCCGTAATAAACACGACCAGATAGAAGCATTTCTTAGTGACCTTCCATTCCAGTTTGATATCGTAATGATAACTGAGACATGGTACTCTGCGGAAGATGATAATCTTCGTTTGCCAAATGATCAAAACTTCGTTTTAAGTAGACCAAGCCGTCGTGGTGGAGGAGTCATGCAGATAGTGTCAGAAAAACTTTTATGTAACTTGGTTGCAAATCTTTCCAAAACGACACCCGACTATGAAGCGCTAACTATACAATGTGGATGAAATGTTTTCACTTTTTTGTATTGACCGCCTAATGAAAATTGCGAAAGTTTTTTCACCTTCCTAGAGGAGCTACTATGTTATGCATATCAAAATAAACTGTGCATAAACATAGGTGGTGATTTCAATATTAATCTGCTGTAACCGAATTCAGTTACTCAAGCTTTAACCTTACTCCTTGACTCTTTAGATTGTGCGAACGTAATAAAAGCCCCCACTCGCGTCTAATGCCTTACTGAATCTCTTATCGACTTATTTATTACAAATAGCCCAGTGCCAAGTACAGTGCTGGTACCATTGTTGCTGATTTAGGTGATCATTTGCCGATATACATGTTTTCTAAACGAAACAACATTCTTGCAGCAAGACGACGTGAATGTAAATCTTTCATAATTCAGGAGATAAGACCAAGAACAATGAATGATTTTCGAGATCAGCTTGAAGCCGTTGACTGGGCACCGGTATTCAACTGTAGCGAAGCTAACACAGCTTATGATACACTAATGCGCATGATAAAAAACACCTACACTAGTTGTTTTAAGTTAACAATGATAAAGACATCAAAAAAGCTACAAAAACCTTGGTTAACAAATGAATGTCTAAAGCTAATTCGTAAGAAAAACGACTCGTATAGCCACTTCATGCGCTCGAGAAGCCCGGATGATCTTTCTGCTTTTAAAAAATACCATAATTTTGTAACTAAGTTTCTTCGAGATGCAAAAAAGGTATACATGGAAAAACTGTTAGTGATACATACTCCAAGGGCGACTTAGTTTGGCTGGCACGTAATAAACTTCTAAATCAAAGCAAAAGCAATGAAGAGCTCGAAGTTAGTGAGGATGGGAAGCAACTAAAGGGTGTTGAATGAGCAAACCGCTTCAATCAACACTTTACAAGTTTAGAATTTAGCGCTCACAGTACAGACGCTCTCAATTACATGGGAGCTTACTCCCATGTAATTGGAGAAGAGTAAAAAGAAGTTTACTCTGCTTTCATATCCTTAAAGAACAGTAAGGCAAGGGACATTGATGATCTGCAGATTAAACCAATTAAATTTGCACTAGATTTTCTAGCAGATGCACTTGTGCACGTATTCAATATTTGCATGTCTACTGGTCTGTTCCCGAAAAAAATGGAACAAGCAAAGGTAACTGCTTTGTTCAAATCAGGTGACCGAAATGATATGTCGAATTATCGGCCATTGTCAGTGCTCCCTGTCAATTAAAAAGGTTTGGAAAAGATTATTTGTAAAAGAGTTGTGTCATTTTGTGAAAAATATCGGCTATTAACTCCATACCAATTTGGGTTCCGTAAGGGCCTATCGACGGAATTGGCTCTATTAACACAGAAGGATTTAATTTTGAATGGCTTTGAAGAGAAAACATTAACATTAGGTGTATTTGTTGATTTTTCCAAAGCCTTTGACAGGATTAACAATGTTACTTTACTAGAAAAGTTAGAACATTATGGATTCCATGGATTACCACTGGATCTTCTCAGGTCTTACCTGATGGACAGAAAACAATGCGTTTGCATTTCGGGTGAATACTCAGACCCGCTGAAGCTGGTGTTCCTCAAGGAAGCATATTAGGACCCGTACTGTTTAACATCTATATAAATGATTTAGTGAACATTACTTACCACATTATATAGTATACGCAGATGACACCAGCTTTTTCTTCCAGTCGCGTAGTACTGATTATTTATCCCAACAAGCTAACTCTGTTCTCGAAACTCTGTATTTGTGAAGCAAAGCAAATTCTCTGCAAGTTAATTCTAAAAAAACAAAAGCTGTTCTTTTTGCACCAACCCAAAAACACGTAAATCGTAATCTAAACATATTCTATCTATCAGAATGAATTGAAGCCACGGCTGACGTTAAAACGCTAGGTGTAATCTTTGATCAGCACTTATTGCGGGACAAACACATCGAACGCATTGCAATATGTATGGCGAAAGCATGCGGGGCACTGTGTAGGCTTGGGGATGTTCTTCCATCAAAAATACGGCTACTGCTGTATAATACAATATTTATCTCTCATGCTAATTATTGTAATTTAGTATGGGGAACAACGTCAAAGAAGAATTGCAGGACATTATTTATGCTACAAAAAAAAGCATTACGGCATGTTGCATGTGTTCCTTATGACAGCCATACAAGTTCATTATTTGCTCAGTTTAATGTTCTCCCATTTCGTTACCATTATGAGTTTAACCTTGCCATGAAGTATAAAGAAAGCGTTAAACGAGGCCATGGTGCATTTATTCATCTTTGTAAGTTAAACAAACCACATACTCAATTATGACATCAAAGAGCGTGAAACTTGGGCTGTCCCCTTTTCGAGAACCAATCATAGAAGAGACCGGCTACCGTATCGTATATCATTACTTCTTAACGATCTTGAGGGGGAAAACATTAATTTAAATACTACTTCACGTCAAATGTTAAAGCAGTATTTTCTTAGCTGTGCGGCTTTATGTGAGTAATTTTATGCAACATATGTGCTTGCTTTTCCTTTCTTGTTTCTTAGGTATGGTATATCTTTTATTTTGGTGGTGTGTGTGAAAGCCTTCCTACATGCTCTTATGTACTTGAAAACCTGTGTGGTTTCACCATGATGCATATTTTCTGCGACTGTGTTTGTAAACGTTGTGAACTGTTCTTTAAAAAAAGAGTGTCTTCTGTGTAAGGAAAAAAGGAAACTTTTTGTTGTGCTGTCAATTTGCATCACACATTTCAGTGTTTTATTAGTTTGATTATTTTTTTTTTCTGGAAAGATAATCTGTATATCGATGCGTTTCAGTTTTTGAGTACGTGTGTTGTCTCCTGCCAAATTTTGTAGGGGCAGGGGCCTTCGTCAAGCCGCTATGATAGTGGCTTTTTGCTTCTGTCCTAGCATTTGTTGTAAATGAATGCTGAAATAAAGAATCAGAATCAGAATTATCGCGAATCTGCTGTACTTCTAAAATATTTTTAAAATACTTCAAAGTGAAACTGCAGAAAGAAAGTTGGAGAGGACTCTAAAGCATATTATCATGACATAGCAACACAAAAGTGCTTTTTTTTTTTTTGGCTCGGATGAAGCACTGGCGAGGAGGTGTTTTACAGTTGTCTTATCAAGGACAAAGGCTGAATAATACATAAATTGGGGCAACCAAAGTGTTGCCAACAACACTTTACATGTGAAAAAATGCTAGTATTTCTTTAACCTCTCCCCCTCTTTCCAACTGACGTAAAGGACGAGGGTAGGCTCCCTTCAAATCCAGAGTTCCATATCTGCCTAGCAGACATCAATATGTGAAGAGACCTGAAATTTGGGATGCTAAAATATTTAACATATAATTTTTCAGAAAGCAATTGGAAAGACTTCTGAAATTTGGGATGCTAAAATATTTGACGTACAATTTTTCAGAAAGCAAGCTAAAAAACTGGGCGAGTTTGTGTAGATTCATAATGGCTAACGGCGTAAAAAACACCGACGCAAACGAGAAGTGGACACGACACAGCACTGTGCCATGTCTCGTTCAAACTTTCTGCTTTCTGAATGCTTGCCCAAACTTCATGTCCAAAACAGCAATAATTGAGCCCCCATTTCTGCCACATTTATTTTTTCCATGTTGCAACTACCGCTTTTTTGAGTCAATACATTCGAGACCATAACAGAGCCTGAAAAGCAGCTTTGACGCAATACAGAAGTGTAACGAGGTGAAGCAGACTAAAGTGAAGGTCGCTTTGATTGAATGTTGACTTAAAAAAGGTCAGTGTATTTGCACGTTGGCTGTATTTGTTTTCGAAAAATTCCACCGAGGCAGAGCTTTAAAGGCAGCTTTGCTGCAATACGAAAGTGTAATAGGGTGAAGCATATTAAAAATCTGAAGGGGTTGCTTGTCTTTGTACATTGACTGTATTTGTCTTTAGGAAGTTCGAATAGTGAAATTCCAGTGTGAATCGAATCAAACTGCATTCACTATCTGAAAAACATTCAAAATCGTGAACATTCTCACATCCCTATCATGAACAAGTATGTGCTGCAAAAATTGAGAGCTGACAGATAGAAAGAAAAAAAAGAGACAAAAAAAGAAAGAAAAATCTTGGTGGAAGAAAACTCTCACTTGGTGGTGAGATTCAAACTTGCGTAGCCCACAATCCAAATGTGAGCGTCATAACCCTTCGGTTACCCGAGCACACTGACAAAACATGGTATTGACAGACAGCCCTGCATAGTATTGACAGCAAGGAAATAAGAATGGGAAGCAAGGTTGAGGAAAAGAGAAAAGCATATAAAGAATTAGACAGAATCAGAAGAAGCAAAGAAACAAACAGATAAAAAAGAATCACAGCAAAGGTGGTCAATCTTCAAGCAAAACCTAGTACAACATAGCAGTAAACTACAAAAGCCACAAAACGCCGAAATAGGGAAAAGCAGAGCAGTAGAAAGAGATAGAGAGTAGTGACGTTGCACTAACAACTGACGTTTATTTTGGGAAGAACTTTCCTCCTTGAATTGTTCACAAGCCTACTGTCTGATAAACTTGGTCTTGAATGTACCGACATCAAACGATGGCACAGACTTGGAGTGTGTAGAGGGGAAAAGCCCCGCCCTGCTATATTTAAATTTTTGGATTGCAGATCTAAACTTGCTGTTTTAAAGAATGCCAGAAAGTTGAAAGGAACACAAATATATGTAAACGAGGACTTCTCAGAGCGCGTTAGAAAGGTACGCAGCGCCCTTGGAAACTTTCAGCAAACTAAAGAAAAAATGCCACCTCCTCTCGTCTGCAGTATGATTCCTTGCTGATAGATAATGCACGTTATGTGTTAAGCGAAGCGGGTGACTCTATCATTCAAGCCAAGAAGCAATCTTCTCAGCCTCCTGGAACCTGACTCTGCTCTGATAACTTTTCTTTAGTGAATATTATAGCCCGTAGCATTCTTAACAAGATTCACGACTTTCATCACTTCGTTGCATGCTATCATCTTTCTGTAATATGCGTAACAGAAACTTGGCTTAATGAACATATCATGGACTCAGAAATTTTACCACCAGGTTACAATGTTCTGAGAAAAGATAGATGTAGCAGTCGTGGTGGCGGCGTTGCGCTCTTTTTGAAAAAAGACATTGAATTCACTGTACTCCCCGATGTAACCAACTGTGAACCTATTTGGCGTAAAATTATGATTTGTGGTCTCACGCTGGCTATTCGAGCTGTCTGTCGTCCACCTGATGCGGGTTTTGGTATCTTTTCTGATCTCATGGATTATATAGTCAAACAAAAATTAAATGGTTGCAAAATGTTAATCAGTGGGGACTTCAATACCCCCGCCATAGACTGGAAAACTCTATCAGCACATGGCCAACACAAGCTCACCTGTGACTATTTGATTGACTTAACTATTTCTTTAGACCTGACGCAAATTGTTTCTTCTGCAACCCGTGAAAATGCAATTCTTGATCTTGTTTTCATTAATGAGCATATTGAAGAATATGGCTATCATTGTGAGATTGTCGAAGGCCTGTCGGATCACAAGGGTGTCGTAGTTGATTTTAACTCAACGACTGTACCTAACCTTCCTTTACACCAGACTGTTGTGAACTATGAGCATGCTGATGATAACTCCATAATCGGGATACTTGCATCCTCTTTTGATGAGTTTTTAAACAGCGCCAGCCATTACCATGTCGATGTACTAGTGAACCGATTTAATGGAATTGTTGGCCGACGTATTGCTAATTACATTCCAACAAAGTGTATAAAATGCAATCCAAAGCATCCTTGGTACACTCGCGACATTATACATCTGATTCGCCGTATCAGGCGTCTTCGTAAACATTCCGAATCTGGCAATCCAATAAAATCATCTGCGTTACATAAACTGAAAAGTGGTTTAAAATCTGCTATGTCAAGTGCGAAAAGCTTCTATTTTAATAATACTTTGTCGTCGTTCATGAAAGACAAGCCGTCAAAGTTTTGGAAAGCCATCAATCCCCCAAGTCAGAGCTGTCCTTCCTCATTTATTATTTCTGATAAACCATGCTCTGACAATCTTAGCATTTCTGAAGCATTTAATGACTATTTTAAATCAGTGTTCACACGTAATGATGGGCCTAGTCCCACATTTTTTACTAACTCATCTCCACAACCTTTCCCAAGCATGCTAATTACTACTGCGGGCGTTCGTAGCCTTGTACTCAAAATTGATACAACGAAAAGCGCCAGGCCAGATGGTATACCTAATATGTTTTTGAAACTTTATTCTGAATGGACCTCTCAGTATTTATCAGTTATTTTTTCAAAGTCTGTTGAGTCATCTATTGTCCCATTACTCTGGAAGTGCGCCAAGGTCGTTCCCACACATAAGGATGGCAATAAACAGGTGGTGTGCAACTATAGGCCAATTTCATTAATATCAACGTCCTATAAATTACTGGAACACATCATCTATAAATATATCATCGAGTACTTGTCTGAACAGAATATTCTCTCACATGCTCAACATGGCTTTCGTTCTGGCTTTTCGTCGGTGACACAATTATTAGAATTCTCCCACGATATTGCATCCACACTTAATGCCAGAGAACAGCTTGATGCCATCTTCATTGACTATAGGAAAGCCTTTGATACAGTATGCCATAATAAGCTTCTCATTAAAATCAAGGAACTAATTCATAACACAGAACTTACAGACTGGATACAGGACTGGACTATCTGAGCTCAAGAACACAATTTGTTGCATTTAATCGTGCTCACTCATCTCAAGTCAGTGTCACATCCGGTGTACCACAAGGATCTGTACTGGGTCCATTACTCTTCATCATCGATATAAACGACGTCGTTAAAGTAACTACTGGGACTTCTGTGAAATTGAGACTTTATGCCGATGACTGTGTCATATATTCTGATGTGACTGGCACTCAAGATCAGTTCGGTGTACCACAAGGATCGGTACTGGGTCCATTACTCTTCATCATCTATATAAACGAAGTCGTTAAAGTAACTACTGGGAGTTCTGTGAAATTGAGACTTTATGCCGATGACGGTGTCATATATTCTGATGTGACTGGCACTCTAGATCAGGTGCAGTTAAATAAAGTTTGTGACAGTTTTTGCGAGTGGAGTAAGACATGGCAGATGTCACTGAACTTCAAAAAAACAGTCTCAATGACTTTTTCAATAAAAAGCATCCGTTAAATTTTTCATATTTTATTTGTAACCACAAGCTCGAAAGTGTAGACACTTTCAAATACCTCGGTGTTACTTTCACCCCAGACTTGAAATGGCATGCCCACATTCTGAATATATCAAATAAGGCCTTAAGAAAGCTGGGTTACCTAAAGAGAAACCTTCGAGATGCAACTAGAGGAATGTAAACTAGTAGCATACAGATCTTTAATAAGGCCTCTCCTAGAGTATGCGTCTGTCGTATGGCCGCATCATGCCAATGACATATATGTGCTTGATTCAATTCAGAAAAAATCCATCAGATTTATATGTAAGCGTTATGATCGCCATTTTTCACCTACAATATATGCTAATGAATTACAGCTAAAAAGTTTGGCTCTCCGACGCACTTGTGACCGTCTTGTCCTGTTGCATAAGATCGCTCATGGGGAAACATTTATTGATGCACCCATTACCTTCACTAACCCTTCTTCTCGAATCACAAGGAGAAGTCACCACCTTAACATAGCTTCTTTGAAGTCATCCATTGATTGCTTCAAGTTTTCTTTTTTTCCTCACACTATTGATACCTGGAATGGTCTCCCGGGCTCCCTGCGCGAGCTGTCAAACGATGAATTCGTTGAACAATTGCCAAACTTTCTTCACTGATCAGCTGTGTATACTTTCCTGATGTTCTGCCCATTCAGTGTTAATACTTCAGTGTGTATACTCAATGTGTATACTTTATTTGTGTAATATTTAATGCAACTAAATGTGATTTAGTGTGACTTAATGTATTCTATTTTATCTTGTGTTGTACTCACTCCTTGCTGTGCAAGATGCAACATTTGTCCGTACAACACATGCACAGATACCAAACAAAAAAAATCAAAACACCAAGCAAGCTAATCTAAGCAAATCACCTCTGTGCTAAAAACAAACATTCTTTCCTGGTGAGATGAACTGAACCTGCACTAACACATTTGTCAGGACCCAGTTCCCAGATATGAAATGCCTCAATATTCTTACCTAAAATAGCCTTACCTAAAATTGTCACCTTATCAAAGAGAGGGGTACAACCACACGACTTGCAGTGCAACGGCAAGTTAACACGAGTGCCCAAGGGTTGAAGATTTTTATGCTCTCTCAGCTGAACATTGACATGACCAGATTGCCCAACGTAAAACCTGCCACAACTTAGCGGGATGCCATACACCATACATGTGTTACAAGCGCAGCATTTCTTCACACTGCTTTATGTCACACATACTGCTTATCGTGCCAAGCTGCACAACCTTCTTGCATAGACCCGCAAGTTTGCTAGGTGCATCACACACTAGTTGGACATCGATACTGGCCACAACCTTCTTCAATTTGTGTGAAATGCCGCGGACATACGGCATAACCACAAAGTTCTTTATTCTACTGCTCTGCTCTTTCTGATTTTGGCATTTTGTGGCTTTTATAGTTTACTAAGTATGTACCAACTTGCCCAACAAGCAACTCTCCTGAACAACATAGCAGCAAGTGGCATTGGTCCTGAGAATCACACAGCTTCACTGTGCCAAGAGTTGTGTGACTTGATGCAAACTTCCTCTGTCTGTCCTTGATCGCTTTATGCTTTCTGACGTATTCAGATTGTTTGCTAACACCAGTACGCCAGTGCATAAAAGATAGAACAACTGCTCTATCAGTATCACAACAATGAGCTATTTAGCGATGGTTTACTGCTACGTTCCGTTATGCAAATCAAGTGGGTGGACATCAATCAATCGGCATATCTAATTTCACAAATTTACTGCTACTTATGTGCACCTACCGTATAAACCGGACTATAGGTCGAGTGGGAATATAGGTCGACCCCCTAAGTTCAGGTTACCGAAAAAGAAAAAAAAAGGAAAACAACCCAAAACTGCCGAACCACATTTATTTGCGAATTGGGCGCACCCCATCCCGATCGTCGGAGCTCCCCTCTACCACCATCGCAACTGTCGCACCATCGCATTGTCGCACCATCGCATTGTCGCACCATCGCGTTGTCTTGCGTTTGAAAATGACGAAGTACGGAAGCTTTCTACCATCTGCCAGCATGACGGTGAAGCGCGAGTGCTCGTTGCCAGTGGACAGCAGCTTCACATCCTTGGCGCCGCGCGGCGTGATCGTGGTCGACGAAGGCATGTCAAACCACACGGCGGTCTCATCGGCGTTGTCAATCTGCCCCATCATATAGTCGTTCAGCTCCCGAAGCCGGTTTACGAAGCGCTGAAAGTTTATGAGCTTGTCCTCGAACTCCTCCGACAACTTTTGACAGGTGAATGTGCGCCGCCAGAGAGAAAATCCTTTGCGTCGCATAAAATCGACGCATCCAAGAGTTCGGTGCACGAAGCTCTTCTCTCGTGAGCCCAGCTTCCCGAGCGAGTTCCACGGCTTTCTTGCGAATGGTATCTACGGTCACTGGCAGCTAGCGCGCACGAACTTCCCGCACACAGTCCGCTAGCTTATCCCCCAGCTGCGGATGAACGGCACTTCGTCCACGAAACGACATTTTTCGAGGATTGCACATCTGCAGCTTCCCTTTCTGCGCCCTCCAATAGCGCACGCTTTTTTCTGATACACCAAAGCGGCGCTGAGCAGCTATTTTCCCGTTCGCTTCTGTGAACTTAACGCAGCTGAGTACTGCCTCCTCACACCGCTAGACATATTCAGTGAACGAAAAAAAAAAGGGGGGGGGGGGGGCACTAAAAATGCAGCGCAATGTCAAGCGGAATGAAAACTCGGAACAGATCAGAAGCAAATCACGAACACAAAGAAAATCATTGGATTTGGATGCGGATATGGCCGCGTCTGGCTTCACAAGCACATGCAACCCATATGTTGCCAGACAGCGTTGCACTGTCGGCTAGACACCGCTATATACGACGAGGGGCGACTTTAGCTTATTATTTTATTGACAAAATCTCGACTTATATTCCGGTTTATAAGGTACCTTGGCTGAAAAAGATGCCACCAAGTTGAAGCTGACCTGTAGTAAGATAAGCTCTGGGTGTGGTTAAAAAAGACTAAGTCAAAAAAGAGACATTTTCAAACATTAGACTCGCTCGCCGAAGAGATTCATTTGCTCAGTGCTGTGATGTTCGTGGTTAGCAAGCATGCATATTTCAAATGCTAATGATTACTTTGGAAAATAATACCTTCTAATCCAAGACACTAATGGAATTTGTAGCCGCAGAAAACTGAAGACAGCTTGTTTGGAAATGCTAGATTTGCATTACCTCTTCCTTGTGGTTAACAACAGTTCGGTGAAATCTTTATGCAGGAACACACACTGCATTGCTGTTGAGATTAGCTCCAGCTCGCTACAGAAAGCAGTGCACATATGAAATAACTGCAACAGCGGTAAAGCTAGTCACCCCGAAAAAATCATTTCAGCTTCATTTGCATGGTGACCATCTTATAGGTTGTTTATTATAACTTAATTAGCACCTCTAATCAATCTGTTCACAAGTTATAAAATCCCATTAAACTTAGGCATTGCTAAAAAATTACTACGAAGTATTAGTGACATACCAGTTTTAATTAGCAATTCCTTTAAAAAGTTTAAACTTTACTGCTAATATTCATGCAGGTCCGGCAAAGCAGTGTCATGGGTGCAGAGTGAAAAAAGTTTGCAGCCTGATTAAAGGGGGCTAAAATCAAGAAGGCTAAATAAAACGAGTTTGCGTAGCCAGGGGGAGAGGAGGGTGGCTTGTGGTTCAAAAGCTTTGTAATGTCCATTTACACGTACACAAGCACACTCGCGATGCTATAACCAATGTACAAATCAACAGACGCAGCGGCCAATGCCGGAGTAAAGAAAGTAAAGCATCATTGTGCATATCTCTTCTGCTAGCAAGGGAAGCATATTTACACAGAGTGACAGCAGAAGCTGTTCTTGAGGTACTACCTGAATATACAAAACAGCCGTGCTTGGGAACCTGACCAGCGAAAGCTGTAGTATTCACGTGCCATGTATGCATACGACAAAACAGCCGTGCTTGGGAACCTGACCAGCGCAAGCTGTAGTATTCATGTGCCATGTATGCATACGCCTTGCCTCATCTGGGTGCTTTAGTTGATTGAAGAGCACATTTTAATAACACTATGCAAGTACTTAAAGAACCGCAACACCAACTGCGACATAATGTACTCGCTCAAAACGCAGTCGCCGTTCCTGGGTGTTTCAAGCATGAATTCAAGTTGTTGCGTTGGCTAGTGGGGGGTGTGAGTCGCAGCATTCTCTTGCAACATTTTCATTAATCACCTGAACACATAGTCACACAGAGTGCGCTCACGCGCTGCCATAGACAGAATCAATATGAGCAAGTCACACATTTGACACAGCACAACATTGTGCTGTGCATGCACATGCCACAAATAAAGCTCCTCGGCTACATGTCAACCAGGAGAAGTTTCTACAAACCGAAAAAGTGAAACTGGATATCAAAGATGAGCATGCCTAGGTATCAATCTTGGTACGATCGAGGCATATCTACAAAATCCATCTGAAAGCCAGAAAAGCTGGATCACAGAAGGAAATTAACTGCGACAAGAATAAATTTCCTGTTTCAAGAAGGCGTACAGTAGCTGTCTCACTTTCTTTTATCTATTTTTTCTAATCATTAACTTAGGGGCATATAGGTAAGTTTTTCTTTTGCTCCCATTAATATCTGGTGGGAGTTATATTGGAGTAAAGGTTCTTTTTATATTCTCGGAAAATATTTGAATGGATGTCATATAATGTGCGATTAATGTAAAATTTCGACATATAATCAAGGTTTTAAATACTATGTCATTTCTGTGAGGGTTTTGCCCGGATCAAAGTGAGCCATCATAAAAATGCGGGTTATTAGAGGACGTATAATGAAGGTTCCACTCCATTTTGTTTCAGATTACATGTTACAAGAAAATGTAAAAGAGAGCATAATCTTTTGATCAAGGGTAATCTCTTGACACATTTGCCTGTGCACTGTGGTACGTGTGGATGTGAGGCAATATTTGCTGATACGACCATTCTAGGTAGAAGCCAGGAGGTGATTGAGTGAGAGATGCTAGAAGCGTGCCTCATCAGAAAAAAAGAAAAAGATATCTGTATTAGTGATCTGTCAGTTGTACCACTATGTTCAGCTTTTGATTTTTTTTTGACAGTTTTTTGAACTAGCACGTGCTTTAACTCTTTCCTTACCTCCAGGAAAAGACCAGTTTTCATGTGGTGCAGAAAAAAAAAGTTTATCGTTATATAACAATGTTTTTTTGTTGATTGTAATACACCAAAATGTAGACAAATAAATGCACTTTTTAATGATATAAATACAAAACATGTGTTTGCAACACAATAGCAGACAAAAAATCATAAACAACAAATTTCTCGCAACTACCGCAAAAAAAATGTGGAAAAGTAAGCATGGTGGGCACAAATATCTCAGTAAAAAAAATTCAAGATATGCGTTTTGTGGCATATTTACATAGCTAACTATCGTAAAAGTTTCAACAGTACACATAAAAAATGGTTAGCACAGCAAAAAAGAAAGTTAGCACTTGTGATTACGGGACAATTTTTTGAGGGTTTATCCGCAGATAAAAAATATTATCCGCAGATAAAAAATATTTTAGATGTTCCGCAGCCCATGAAAATGTAGAGGAATGAATGGTCTATTTAATTCAATAAATTTAGAACAAGTTTTTATTACACAGTAAGAATAAAAAAATAACAAACAAAAATTCTCAAGGACACAAGTTTTTTTTTTTTTTCAAAAAAAGTGGGTGTAACAAACGAAAAGATGGCAATACAAATTCTGAATATACATTGGTTAGGTAGTAGTTACTTCTAAATACCACAGTGGTTACAAGAGTACACGTAAACAACTGTGAGACCACACAAAAATGTTATCCCTTGTGGTGGCGGTGCCACTCACCAAAGCAGTCTCTGGTCGCGATGAAGCACAAGTAAACGCCACACGTTTCCGTCACGCTCAGCATACTGAGGAAGGAGAAAAAACGTTTTCTTGGCATAACCCCACGTGGGATTAGCCCAGAAAACAACTCTGCTGTGCTCCAATAAAGGTGCAGGCGAGGCAGTTGCACTATCCCCATGTAGATGAGGAGTCCGATGAACTTCATCATTTCATCTGGGGAAACATTTTTCCACGATCCGTCGCGTTCCGAGTACGTTGGTTTCTCTAGAATGTGCGCCCAGGCGTATTTATTTGTGTTCTCGCACATCGCTGTGACGAGTTCCGTTGTGAAAACCGGCAAGAAGAAATCCAGGGCTCGAAGAAACCGACTAGCGCTGCTCCGTCGCGCCATGCCCAGATCGACTCCCGGTTTCCGTCTTGGACAAAACTGCACGCGCTGTGCAGCGGGAGGCATTGAATCGCGCCCATAGAATGTAGAGACCCTGCGGATAGAGATAATAACTGTGACAACACGCTCGGTCCCCTCGCAGGCGCTCAACAACGCGATAAATCCCGTAAAAAAACTCACCGTCGAGCTGACGAAGACGTTCCCGGTGTGTTGATTGCCTCATCGTTGTCGGTGCTAAACTCCGATGATAGGGAATCTTCTTCAGGGCCACTGCTACCACTTTCATCCGAAAAATCTACTGTAACAACACTAGAATCACGAGAAATACGACAATTCCTTTCAGACCCGGCGCGCGACGACGACGACGCCGTGGCTGCCGCTATCGCCAGACGCTCGCTTATCTTCCAAGCAAGGTCAAAAATCACCGGGTCTCCGGAAACCAAAACCGAAACTGACACGGGTTGTGTGCTTCCTGAGCTTCATTACAGATGGCGCCTCATGTCCATAGGGCGCGTTGGGGCGCGGGAATTTCAACTTGAACCCATCGATCAGATTGATCGAAATTGAATAGGCGCGGTAAGGAAAGAGTTAAGTGTGCAATTCTGTGATATGGCATATTGTGTGTTAGTGTACATGTGTGCAATGGTGCATATATTGCGGTGGATTTGCAAGATTAAAGTTATTGCTCTATCTTTTTGCCTATTCTTTCGCAGTGGGTACACTGGGCAACTATGCTTGTCCCACTGCAAGCGTGCCACAAAGTTTATTATGAATCGTTGATGCCTAATGCGTCCCATTTGTAGTTGTCTGCCATGAGCCATAACTACCACTTGTACATACCAATCGTGAAAACCCTGCTGTTTATCTCTGCACTTTTGCTTACTATACGGCACTTCGAAGTTGAGCTGTTTTGCTGCTGCAGTAGGATGCTTGGTATTGCAGTGGTGACTCATACTTGTACAGCTAGTGAACTTAAACTGTAATGGGAACAATGAAACGCAAACACACTTTCAAGCTTACAATCGATCGCATGGGAGGAAAGTCCTAAAACCAAAGAGGCAGGCACTTGCCTGGTTGCTACAGACGTGGACAAAGTCGGTGCAGGTTGCTGCTCTTCAGCCGAGTCCTTCGACACCTTGCGGGGAATGATGTCATCAAAAGGGTTTACCAGAACCTGTACACAATATTCACAACTAAGAGCAACTGCAAAAAACAAACAGTATGAATGGTCAGAAAGTAACAGCAGCTAAAGAAGAAAATATTTCTGCTGGTGGAGTCCTTGAGCAACCACTTGGGCTTTGCAAATCACAATCGGCCCAAATGAGGGCAGAATTCACGAGGCAGTTCAAGAAATAAGGTCCCACTTTTGCTCTATGCTTGAATTCAGTTGCACAGTGGAAGACACAACATGGACAACATAGAAGCACACACGAGCAGTGCCGAAACTTGAGTTGTAAGGGTCAACTCGAGAGCGACTGGTTTGGCTGGAAGTTCTGCCAACATTATCAATGATACGTGCCCACTTAGTCCACTCTGCAAATGTATATTTTACTTGGCTTCACTAACTCATAAACAGTGGTACCTCTGAAATCACATGCTTCATCAAGCATTGTGTCAATGGCACCTACATGAAACGTGCACTGCACGTTTCATGTAGGTGCCATTGACACAATGCTTGATGAAGCATGTGATTTCAGAGGTACCACTGCACGTTTCATGTAGGTGCTGCTGCAGTGGGGGAGTGAACGAAAGCTTCTGGCATGCTCTGTGCAGCAGCCCATCTACATGCAGGGAGCCATGTAGGGTTGTTAGCAATGCTCTGCAATGTCACATATGAATTGCTGTACCCTAAACTATGCCAAAAACTATACAAACCGTGCTCGTGGAACAATGTTTTTCAGTTTTCCACCATGACCATGCTTCAGAAACAGGCAAGATTTCTGGATTAGTGTATGCAACGTAGAGCAGGTGACCCTACAGACACAACTATGAAGTATGTGCTGTTGTAGCTAGAGTTTGCTGTGTGTCGAAACAGAGACGAGACTGACACACGTGTTGCCCTGGATGAACACTTCATTTTTTAAAGACAATAGTCTTTCTTGGGGACCTTCAACGCCAAAATTTTGGTCTGTCTTTCTGTCTGTCTGTGTATTTGTCTGTTTGTCTGCCGTAACGATACTCTGCCACTAATATTGCTCAAGTTTCAGTGTTCATACTTGTAGGACAGTCAATTAAAAAGCAATTATTCCACATATCTGAGGCACGATAACAACACGTTAGTATTTTGTATGTGTGTTCTAATACTAGAGAAGGCACACATAAGTATTTCTAAGGACCGTGGCGTTTATCACGCTGCGCTGCAACGCGATGCTCAAAAAGGCAAGTGTTTCCAATGCTTTGCTAAGATGACACGGTGGTGGCACTTGCCCGTCGCTTTGCATTCTACACCTTATCGCCTCCGAGACAGGCACGCATCTTTCTCCGGGGGGGCGCATGCCTTCCCTTGTTTTCGAAGATAACTGCCAGATAGCGCTCGTGTTTAACGTGCCTCGATGTGCTCGTTCACCTTCGCTGCATGGATCGAGACTCCAACGCAGAGCTTCCAGAATACAATTCACCGATTTTTTCGAGCAGAGCATCAAATGAATGTTTTTATTCCCTCTCTCTACACGCAAGACCATCGTATTTCGACGACACTTACAGTGAAACATGCAGATACGGGGCTAACTTTTTTTTGTTTGCATGCTCACGCACAGTTTTGCCCTGCTGTCACTTCTTTGGGCGTCTTGTGTGCAGCATGGCGTTTTCCACCAATTTATTATCACAACAGATTAAACATCCTCCTGGAGCAACAGCATAGTTGCCTGCCTCAATCGTATACAACTGTTGAGTGGCGCGACAAACATGCTGGCCATTCGGGAACGTGATCTTGAAGTACCGGAGAGGCGGAGAGAATGGTCCTGACCATTCTCTCCGCCTCTCCGTTCGATTGCGCATAGTGCGGGCTGCTGGTGACGTGGTCAAAACCGTAAGATGCCGCCAATGCTACAAACTCGCGTGAAGGGAACGGTGGACCGTTGTCTGATCTGACTTCTCGCGGAATCCCATGCCGGGCAAAGATGCTTTTGAGAACGTCGATGACTGCCTGAGCCGTTGTGCTCCTCAAGGTTACAACTTCAGGGTACCTGGAGTGGTAGTCCACCACCAAGATGAATGTCTGGCTGCGGAGGTGCAACAGGTCCATGCCGACAAGTTCCCAGGGACGTCCAGGTAGGACCGTGGAGACCAGGGGCTCTGCAAGGTTCACCCGAGTGGAAGCACATTGCTCGCAGTTAGTTACCAGAGAGGTAATGTCTGCCGAAATGCCAGGCCACCAAATGGACTCTCGAGCGAGAGCTTTCGTCCTGTTGATGCCTTGGTGTCCTTCGTGCAACAGCGTCAAAACAGCCGGCCGAAGAGAATGCGGGATGACCATCCTGGCGCCTTTCAGTAGAACACCGTCGCAGACAGAGAGCTCATCTGCTGCTGAGGCATACTGGGAGAAGTGCAGTGGCAGTTCGGACTTCTGTGGCCAACCATTCTGGCAGAAAGAGGTGAGGGCTCTGCATTCGCCATCGGACTCTTGTGCTTGTCGCACGTCCTCTGGGCTTAGTGGCAAGGCTTCTGACATGCCGCTGACCACTTGAGCTACAAACAATTCCACGGTGTCCAGGGGGAGGGACGCCTTTTGGGTGATGCGTGACAAGGTATCTGCCATAGCTAACAGCTTTCCTGGAACGTGGAGCATTCGGAACTGGTATCGCATGGTCTTTAACCTGAGCCTCTGTATGCGAGGCGGCAGCATGTCCAGCTCCATCTTGCCGAAGAGAGAAACGAGTGGTAGGTGACTTGTCTCAACATCAAAGGTGATGGTCCGAATTCGTCAAACCGTTGGACAGCCCATGTTGTTGCCAACGCTTCCTTTTCTGTCTGGCTGTAACGCTGCTCTGTCTCGGTCATTGATCTCGAAGCAAACGCAACTGGGCGGCGCTCTCCAGAGGGCTGTGTCTGCAGCAAGACTGCGCCCAGTCCGAATGAGCTTGCGTCAGCCGAAACTGTGGTGGCGTATGATGGATGGTACTTGGCCATGCAACGGTCTGATGTCAGGAGTTCCTTGATTTTCTCGAATGCAGCATTTTGTTCCTGCTGTCACACCCAAGTCGCAGACTTGTTTGGAAGTGCTCTGATGAGAGCTGTGACCTCTGAGATGCAAGGCGAAAACCGGGCAAGATGGTTCACCATTCCGAGCAGTCTCCGGACACCTGCGATGTCAGTTGGAGCCTCCATGGCTTTGATTGCTTCGACCTTGTCTGGACTTGGCCTGATGCCTTGTGCTGAAACGATGACTCCTAGGAAGGAGACTTCGGAGACACCAAAACGACACTTGTCTTGGTTCAACGTGATGCCTGCTTTTGCAAGGCGAGACAGCACCTGGTTCAGTCTGGCATCGTGCTCCTCGCGGGTGCGCCCAAAGACCAGAATGTCGTCTATCATATTGGCGACTCCTTCCTGGCCCTCCAGGATCCTGGCCATCTGTTTTTGGAAGTACTCCGGCGCGGAGGTGATGCCAAAGGGGAGCCGGCAGAAGCAATATCGGCCAAATGGGGTGATGAATGTTGTGAGCTCTTGGGAGTCTGCAGATAGTTTAACCTGATGAAAACTGGCTGTTGCATCCAGCTTAGAGAAAACTGTTGCGTCGCCAAGGAGGCCAAGGACTTGCTCTACCGTTGGTAGGATTTGGCGTTCCCAAAGGACAACCTTGTTCAGCTGAGTCAAGTCAACGCACAGCCGGTAGGAACCATCGGCTTTCCGTACTACAACGAGACCAGAGCACCACGGGGTTGGGTTGTCGACCCTGCGGATCACGCCTCCTTCCTCCAGTTTGTCAAGCTCGTGACGGACGACCCCGAGTAGCGGGATGGGAATCCTGCGAGGCACACTTAGGGAGAAGGGTACAGCGCCATGTCTCAGAAGGATAGTGTACTCGTCCTTGAGGGTGCCCAATCCCTGGAAGAGCTCAGCACGCAATGTTGCTTTCGGAGTCTGAAGTTCGTCGAGAAACTCTACAACTTCCAGAGCTTGAAGCGCCGGCAGTCCAAGAAGAGGTACGGTGAGAGACTGGATCACGTACAAGCGCTGAGAGCTCATTTTCCCGTGCCACCGAAGTCTCGCCATGTACGAACCCAGCACGCGCAGTGGCTGACCGCCAGGTCCGGTGAGCAGGCTGTTGACGGGGTCGAGCTTGGCCGGCAATGCAATGAAGTCGCTCGGAACGGCGGACACCTCGGCTCCGGAATCGACCTTGAACTGCGCTGTGTAGTTGTCAACGGTGATGTCGACGAACTTTGCCGCGGTGAGCGTCCCAACAGCATGTAGCTGAATGAAGCCGAGCTTCTGGTTTGCCTGCCGCGCGCGGCACACTTTCGCAAAGTGTCCTTTCTTTTTGCAGAAGTTGCAGACGGAGTTTCGAGCAGGGCAGTTAGAACGTGGATGTGGCGCCCAGCCGCAGAATTCACATGTTGACGGCTGGCAGGAGCGCTCTGCTTTCCGCAGGGGCGAAGGCCGCTTATCGTAGTTGCGGCAGCGAGAGGCGAACTTCTTATCTCGTACGGCATCGAGGTGTAGCTCGCGGGAGTGCTCTGCGAAGTTTTGAGGCAACGTTTTTTGTTTGTCGGCGTCTTCTGATTGACAGGCCTGCATCCATGCTTCTTTGAGCGTCAATTTCGGGTTCCGGCAAAGCTGGTCCGAAAGGCGCGAGTCGCGGAGGCCGACGACGAATCTATCGCGTACAAGCCTTTGCTCCACCTCAGCTGACGTAATAGTTGCATCGCTTCACCATTCTACACAGTTCGGCGTAGTAGGCGTCGACGCTCTCATCGGGTAACTGAACACGCCGGTGAAAACGCGACGACTCGTAGAGTTCATTTGCCGGATGCACGAAGTGGTCGGTGAAGCTGGCGGCAGTTGCTTGAAATGAGGCGAGTGATGCGGTGTCGAGCGAGAACGTTTCAAGAAGTGGGCGGGCCTCCGGCCCCATGCAGTACAACAACGAGCGTACCTGCATGTCGCCGGATGCTTGAGTCAGGCCGGAAACGACAGCGTAGTCCTCGTAGCGGCTGAGCCATGCTGGCCAGGTTCCCAGGTTCACGAAGTCGAACGGTGCGAGCGGCTGGAGGTTGAGGCTGAGCTTTTTCGGCGCCACTCCGTCGAGGGCCATCGTCGTGCAGTACGGGCGAGTTCGGGATAAGGGGGCGTTACGCAGCCACTTCTGACACCATGTCTTGTGACTGGTGCCGCACGAGCGTCCCGGAGCACGAGTGGCCCGTGCCCGCGGAGAAGAGACGATACGCACAACAGCTGCTCAGCTAACGAAAAAGGCCCCCCCACTTTATTCGGGGCAGAATATATACAATCTCAGGGGTGCCACATGCTAGTGGCAGCCGAACTAAATGACTGAAGGGTGGCGACCTCTACACTCTCAAGGCTGTCTCTAACCAGAAATGACTTCACCACTCTGCCGAGCTTCCACTGTAGCGCTAGAACGCTGTCGTCCTTAACAATCACCAAGTCACCGACGCGCAGCTGTGACGAAAACGGCGGCTGCCAGAGATGGGCAGAGTGCAGGGGAAGTAAATAGTACTTCTGCCACTGTGTCCACCGTCAATGCAGAAGCTCATCTCTGTATTTAACCCTCTTTTGCATGATATGCGTGGTGAAACTACACAAATTTCCGCTTGTCCTTGCTGGTAGTCCCACAACACGCTAGCCGATTAAAAAACGAGATGGCATTAGTCCTTCTGCATCCTCGATGTTCTCAACGAGTTGGGCCAGAGGGTTGCAGCTGACGATTACTACCACCTCAACCAGCACAGTGAGCAGCTCTTCGTAACCGAGGCTGCTTTGACCAAGGCGGTGCTTGAGTGTACCCTTAACTGTACGGATGACTCGCTGCCAGAAACCTTCCCACCACAAAGCTAGTTTAGTGATGAACTTCCAATTGATTTGGTGGGCACTTGCATGGGTTTGTATGGTCTCACTAGACAGCAATCACAGTTGTTTAAAACGGCTGCAAAAGGTGCTCGCGTTGTCCAAATAAATGGTACATAGAACGCTCCGCCTAGACGTAAATCAGCGAAAGGCATGAATGTGAACTGTCATGTCCGAGATTAATTCTAGGTGCACCATCCGTGTCCCTGCCAGAAGAAAATTGTAATATGAAGTTTCGTCAACGGTTGAGTAAAACATTACTACAGTGGGTCGCGGAAGTATACTCCCGCAACGTCGAACAATAATAATACCAAAGTTATGCAGTCTTTCAGCAAGCGTGCAGATGGGACCATCGCTAGAAGGAAATGGTGGCGATGGCATGGCAGGCACGACTAAAGCACCCTTTTAACGGTTCGTTTGTCCTTCGAAATCCAAAACCTTAATCAGAATTCCAGAAGTGTAACTTGAACTCCAGCATGTAGACAACAGACAAATGTCACAGATTTAAAGAGCCTCGTAAACACGAGGTCATTTTGGTAATAAGTTTGGGATTTAAGCTCCTTTGTTCCATCACGTTCCTGTAAGCAGCCTGCAACTCTGAGCAACCAATCCTAATCAATATGCAGGGTCAGAACACTGGAACCTCATGGCAAAGGCTGGTCCATGGAACATGTAGTGACCTTTGCTGGGAACGTGGTTTTCTGTACAAACTTGAGCCAGTATTGCTCAGTGTTGTCTATTTCCAAAAATGTCAGCGGCCCAGACAAGAATGGCTGGTTTCAAGAGACATTGAAAACAAACCTCGATGATGATGATTTGTAGTATTTTAAGGCACAAGGGCCATTTGATGGCCAAAGAGCACCAGGCCATTGGTGAGGTGACGTGAACAATGATAGTGGTAGATGGCTGTATAAAGGCCTTAAAATTACTAGCACTGAGCACTTAACGTCGACTTGCCCCCCCCCCCCCCCCCGATTCCTTTTTTCTCGGACACGGCTGAGCCACGTGGAAGGGAGCTGAACACCCCCCCCCCTCCCTCCCGAGTTGGTTCGAATCCATGGTGACGCCACTTACCAAACGCATGCTTGTGCAGGTTCCCTTGCGGAAACAAACCTTGAAATCCAGGCAGTTACCTAGAGGAACCTGGAAAGTGAGCTGCACTTTTGTAGGTCTAGTAGTGAATCGTTGGATGTAAGGCACACGGTGAGACTGCGGTTGGGCAGACAACTGCTAGTTCACTGTTCAGATCAACGCAGGGCAAGGATTCAAAGGCCAGATGCCTTCTCGTTCGGCCAACCAAGAAGGTCTAGTCTAGCACTTGGTTTCTCGTATTATAACTGCTGCTGACACATGAAAAGGTCTGCGTTCATGCAATACCGCCAAGTGTAGCCTTGAGTAAATGCTGAATCTCTTGCACAGACTTACTTCCTTTCGAAAGTCTCTAATCGTCGAGCATCACCAGCAACTCATTGTAGTGCGATCGTTAAACCCATCCAGAAGGAGGCAACACAGGATGAGAACATTTTGTGGAATTGTTGTGTTCCAAGCACCCCTGTGTCACGAGCGCTCCGAACCCGCGAAGGACCGGTTGCTGAAACTGCTTCCAGATGTTGACTCCTCCCCTTCCCCTACTCGGCGCAAACGAGCCACCGTCGTTTCCCCCAGCAGTTCGGCCGCTGCCTCCATCCGAATAGCAATAAACTTGTTTTTAACCGTTCGAGGCTGTCTGAGCTTTTTGGACTACCGCAACCAACACGTACGTCTATGGGCCGACGACAACACCGGACATAACAGTGGCGACGAGGAAGTGGATTTGGACCAACCCTACGCAACGATATTGACAAGCTACAAGCTATGGCTATGCACGGGCTCCCAAATCGGCTACCCGAATTCAACGGCTCATCATGGTCATCGTGGTTTGGACACCTGCAATTTTACTTCGAGGCTAACAACATCACTGACGCAGCAATAAAGAGGGCCAACCTGCTAACGCTGTGTGGGGAGCAGACATACGACACAGTCTGTGCCCTGATTCAGCCACGCACTCCAGCAGCCGTTGACTACGACGACATCGTAGCAGCGCTACAAGAGCACTATGACCCAAGGCCATCAGAGATCTACTGTCGAGCCCTCTTCCAACGGCGAGACCAACTGGAAGGCGAAAAAGTGGCCGAATACGTAGCGGCTCTCAAAAAGCTCGCTGCTGACTGCAATTTCGGGACCTTAACCGCGACAGCTGCAGCTACTGCGCAGGAGGGAGGATCGACTGCCACACCTGCTAACACCACTATGCTCCCCTTGAACGTTATGTTGCGTGACCGTTTTGTGTGCGGACTGCGTGACGCAGGCCTACAACAACGCCTGTTCGCGGAGACGGGTCTCACCTTCTCCAAAGCCTACGACATCGCCCAACGAGCGGAGAGCGCCGGTCACCAGCAGAGGGATATTCGACGGAACGTCGAGCCGGTGCATCACACCAGTCAGCAGTCAGGTCATTCCACGTCTAAGGCGAAATCAAGCAGAAAGACACAGCGCTGTTGGCGATGCGACGACATGCACGATCCCCAGGTATGTCGATACAAGACAGCGACCTGCAATTTTTGCCAAAAACTGGGACACATTGAAAGGGCATGCATCTCGAAGCGCTAACAGCTCAGACCGAACACTTCAGTGCAACGGAACAACAATGTCGACGCACAGGAGGGCCAGACACAAGATACAAGCCGAACAGCACTAACGTCATCGGCACTATATGACTTAAATGCCGTTGTGAACCTCGTAACGAGACCGAAGATTACAACTGATATTATGGTACACCTGCGCCCTATCAGGTTTGAGGTGGATTCCGGAGCAGCATGTACGCTCATCAGCGAGGACACTTTTCGCGCTACTTGGCGTGAGAACGCGCCAGGTTTGAGCTGGATTCCGGAGCAGCATGTACGCTCATCAGCGAGGACACTTTTCGCGCTACTTGGCGTGAGAACGCGCCAGCTCTCCAGCAAGACGACACGCAGCTGAGAACGTGGTCCGGACATTCCCTTCCACTGCTGGGCTGTGCCAACGTAGACGTGTACTACAACGGGCAGACCCATCAGCTCCCCTTGCTAGTCGTCCACGGTTCTGGATCAAGCCTTTTAGGACGAAATTGGTTCACCCCCCTTGGAGTGGTCATTGGCGGAGTTCACCACACACTCGGTTATCCGTCAGTGGAGCAGCTTCAAGATAAGTACAAAGCGGTTTTCTCCGAAGAAATACCAGGGAACAACAGACCTCCAGTCACACTGGAGCTGCGGGAGGATGCGACACCGAAATTTTTGAAAGCTAGGTCGGTGCCTTTCGCCCTACGAAAGTCAGTCGAGAATGAGCTTGACCGACTGCAGGAACAAGGGATCATCGAACCGACGCAACATTCGGAATGGGCTACACCACTCGTTGTCGTCCGAAAGAAGAACGGTACCCTACGCCTCTGCGAAGACTACCGGAACACTGTCAACTTGGCGACAAAAGCATCTTCCTACCCACTGCCGACACCGGAAGAGGTTTTTAGCACGCTTCGTGGTGGAAAAATCTTCAGCACCTTGGACTTGACACAAGCCTACCTACACTTAGCAGGATCCCAGTGTTTGCGTCTACTTGGACGATGTTATTGTCGGTGGCGCCTCCAATGAAGAGCACACAGAACGCTTGGAGCTCATTTTGGAAAGGCTAGCAAATGCTAATTTGCACATCAGTAAAGAAAGATGTGTTTTTGCGGTGCCTGAAGTGAAGTTTCTTGGACATCAAATTGACGCGCAGGGTATCCATCCCACTGAAGACAAATTGCGTGCAATCACCGAAGCACGAGCGCCTACTAAGAAGCAAGAACTGCAGTCGTTTTGGGGGCTATTGACGTTCTACGACCGGTTCTTAAAACATCGAGCTACAGTGGCCAACGATCTATATCAGCTCCTGCAGAAAGAAGTCCCATGGACTTGGTCGCCACGCCACCAAGAGTCATTTGTTGCCCTTAAGCAACTACTTCGCAAGTCTACTGTTCTGCGACACTACGACGAAAGGAGACCCCTACTGCTAGCCTGTGACGCATCACCATACGGAGTGGGAGCAGTCCTCTCCCAAGTTGACGACCAGGGACGGGAAGCCCCGATCGCTTTTGCTTCGCGCACCCTATCGCAGGCAGAGAGGAATTATTCCCAGCTAGATAAAGAGGGACTTGCCATTGTCTACCCAGCAGATCACTTTCGGCAGTACATTACCGGCAGGAAAGTGACTTTCATAACAGATCACCGGCCCTTATTGGGTATTATGGGTCCCCAGAAGCCAATGCCACAGACATTGTCGCCGCGAATGACACGATGGTGCATTAAGATGTCGGCGTACGATTACGAACTCGTACATCGCACGGGGAAGAAACACCAGAATGCCGACGCACTAAGCCGCCTGCCGCTAGACACCACAATAGATGAACCACCCCCCACCCCCCCCCCTTCCGGGTGATATACACATGTTCGAGGCGCTGCCGAACCCTCCGCTAACAGCTGACACGGTAGCAGCATCAACGCAGGAGTGCACTGTCTTGAAGGAAGTCTACGCAGCTATACAAGAAGGCAACGTGCAGAAGCTAAAGGGTGAACACTTCAACGCTTACCGCAAGCGAGCTGCGGAGTTGAGCACTCATCGCGGTTGCGTCACCTTGAGATCAAGAGTTGTAATTCCAGCGGCACTTCACGAACAGGCCATGTCGCTTGTCCACGCAGGTCATCGAGGCATTGTTGCCATAAAAAAGTGCGCCAGAAGTTATATGTGGTGGCCTGGTATTGACCATGATATAGAATCAACAGTTCACGATTGCCAGCCTTGCCAAGGCAACCACAGAACCCCGCCAAGAGCCCCTATTCCTGAATGGGAAAGACCAGACACGCCTTGGCACACCCTGCACATTGATTTTGCTGGACCTATCGAAGGGTGTTCGTTCCTGGTGGTTGTAGACGCATACACCAAGTGGCTAGAGGTAAAACAAATGGCTTCAACGACATCGGCAGCAGTTATCGACACTCTGCGGTCGTTGTTTGCAACGTTTGGCCTACCACGCAAAGTGGTCTCGGACAACGGCACTCCGTTTGTGTCCACAGAGATTCTCAAGTTTTACAGCGACAACGGCGTCTCGTCTGTTACATCAGCTCCTTAGCATTCGGCTACGAACGGACAAGCCGAGCGCTATGTGGCTGAGCTAAAGCGCGCCCTTACTAAAGACCAGACTGGGACAATGCAACGCCGCATCGCACGCTTTCTCTTCAGACAGCACAACACTGTTCAAAGCACTACTGATCAAACGCCAGCGAAATTGATGTTCGAACGAGAAATGAGAACCCAGCTGACAGCAATTGTCCCGAAGCCCTCAGCGAAAGCACCAGTCGGAGGAAGAAAAGCTCCCGCATAGCAGGAGAATTGAAAGTGGACAGCGCATATACGCCCGCCAGTTTCACAGAAAGCCCGGCTGGGTTGAAGCAACGGCACTCAAACGTATAGGTTTGCGGTCATGGCTCGTCGACATTGGTGGAAGGGCCACACGCCGCCACCTTAATCAGCTACGCCGTTTAGGTAATTTGGCAAGGGAACCTCCCATTCAAGCAGCCACCTCGACGGAAGCTTCGTTCCACTTAGCCTGGCATCTCGCACCAGATGAATCGGCGCCGCCGCCCGTCCCGCCGCCCGCCGGCCCTGAACACAAGAGAAACGACACCCAGCGAGCGGAGGCTTCTCTTCCTAGTGCGTTAAGAGCATCCACGCGCCCACGGCGGCCCCCAGATCACTTCCAAGCGACAAGCTAAGGAGGGAGGAGATGTTGTGTATAGTGTTTAGGCGCGCCTGAGCGAGCGCGCGTGCGCAGGCAGTCTACTGCGCACGCTATCTGTTTCCTTCTCTCCGCCTTGCACTGTATAAAACGTGCGCACAATAAACCAAGGTGATTCTTCGCTGAGAGACAGCTGGCATCGGTTCTTGATAAGCACGAAACATGGTGTCAGAAGTGGCCACGGGCGAGTATCGGCATTGAAAGACGCTACCACGACCACGGCGGAACTGGACGGAAGCGGTATGGAAGTTTTGCTTAAACCGCCCGAGCATCTGCGGCTGAATGGCGATATTAGCAAGAATTGGCGCCTGTTCAAGCAAAAGTTTGAGCTGTTTTTGACTGCTTCAGCGCCAGCGGCATCCAAGGAAGCGCCAACGCTGGGTCCCAACAAGCTCGCACTGCTGCTCAGCATAGCCGGCGATGACGCTCTCGAAGTGTACAACAACTTCTCCTTCGACCAAGGTGAGGATCGGAATGATTACGCCACAGTAATCAAGAAGTTCGATGAGTATTTTGCCGAGCAGCTAAATGAAGTGCATGAGCGCTACGTGTTTCGTCAACGCGTTCAAGACGAAGGCGAGCCTACGGAACACTTTCTAAGAGACCTGAGAAAGCTGGCGCAGTCCTGCAACTTTGGCACAATGACGGAATCAATGATTAGGGATCAGCTTGTGTTCGGAACAAAATGTGACAAAGTACGCGAAAAGCTTCTTCGTGACAAAAAGCTGACTCTTGCGACAGCAGAACAGCTATGCAAAGCTGCCGAAGTCTCCGCCGCCCAAAATGACATGTGGACCCGAGAGCGACAAGTCGACCCAGTTAAGGCGAGGCCTAGAGGCGCTGAACAACCCGCTGAGTTTAAGTGCCAGAGATGTGGGCGAATGCATGGTCCTCAGAAATGCCCAGCATTTGGACGCATGTGCAGAAAATGCGGGGGAAAAAATCACTTTGCCGTCCGTTGCAAAACCAACAAGCAGGTCGCTGAAGTTGAGGACAGCGACGAAGATTTCCAGATTCTGGAAGTATCTGTAGATGCCATTTTGCAGCAAAAAGACTGGATCGTTCAAGCCTATGTCGGTCATCACGTACTACACCTAAAGGTCGACACTGGCGCCCAAGCAAATCTGCTGCCGTACAGTGTGTATAAAAAATTGCAGCTCAGGTCGCGATTAAGGGCCAGCAACTCTGTTCTACGTACGTATGACCGAGGAATCATCAAACACCTGGGTATTGTCACTGTAAAACTGGCGCTCTCCACCAAAGCAACCGACATCGACTTCTTTGTCGTCAAGAAAGGACGTCAAGCGCTGTTAGGACTACAAGCAAGTGAGCTGCTCGGCTTGTTCTCACGCTCGGTGAACGCAGTTTCTACGACTACAAGTGAGCAAGTCGTCAAGCAGTTCCAAGAAGTGTTCAGCGGCACGGGATGTCTTCAACGGCAATACCGGATGGTGCTGCGGGACAACGCCATTCCTGTCATCCAGCCAGCTCAACGGGTGCCCCTGGCACTACAAGGGCCCCTCAAACAGGAACTCGACCGCATGGAAAAGGCAGGCATCGTGGCCAAGGTACAAGAGCCTAGGGACTGGGTGAGTCCTTTGGTAATTACCAGGAAAAGGGATGGCAAATTGAGAGTGTGCATGGACCCCAGAAAAATTAATGAATGCCTAAAGCGAGAACATTTTGAAATGCCGGGCCGAGAAGATATTGAGGCTGAGCTTGCGGGCGCAACCATTTTTTCTCACTTGGATGCAACTTCAGGGTTTCATCAAATACCGCTGCACGAAGAGACTTCAAAAATATGCACGTTTGCCACTCCATTTGGGCGTTATCGCTTTCTGCGACTTCCCTTCAGAATAGCCTCGGCGTCGGAAGTTTTTCAAAAAACGGTTAGTCAGATTTTCGAGTCCATACCAGGTGTACGCGTGTACGTCGACGACAATCTTATTTGGGGCTTGACGAGGAACGAGCACGATGAAAGGCTTCGGGCTGTCTTGGAAGCAGCGCTAAAAGTGGGGCTAACACTCAATGCCGCAAAGTGCGACATAGGAGTGTCCGAAGTTTGTTTCCTCGGCGATATCATATCCGCAAAAGGTATACAGCCAAGCCCTGAATCCATAAACGTTATGCGGAATATGCCACCACCGACTGACAAGCATGGCGTACAACGCATGCTAGGCGTGGTGAATTATTTTTCCAAGTTCGTCCCAGCACTAGCTGAGAAGACTCTGCAAATGCGACAGCTAGTAAACAAAGATGCCGCGTTCGAATGGAATGCCAATCACGCCAAGGAATGGGAACAACTCTGCGCCTGTTTGAGCAAGAAGCCGGTGCTTGCAATTTTCGATCCTGAGCGAGACACAAAGATAACGTCCGATGCGTCGAAGAATGGCATAGGTTCCGCGCTAATGCAGCATTATGATAACGCGTGGAAGCCAGTCGCTTATGCCTCGCGCGTGTTGACCGAGGCCCAGAAAAGGTATTCCCAGATCGAAAAGGAGGCGATGGCTGTTGTTTTCGGGTACGAGAAATTCCATTACTTCGTGTACGGGCGTACCATTGCACTTGAAACGGATCACCGCCCGCTGATTGCTATCGCACAGAAAGCTATCGGCGACATGCCACCGAGATTGTAGCGTTTTTTCTTGCGTTTGCTGAAATACCGCTTCCACCTGCAGTTCGTCCCCGGTAAAGAATTGGTTTTGGCCGACCTGCTGTCGAGGGCTTCCGTTGGACCACCAGACGAGGAGGCGGATGAAGACGTCGAGATTCATGCCGTTACAACTGTGCAGGCACTGATCAGCGAGGCCACGCAAGTACGACTGGCAAGGGAGACTCAAAACGACAGGTACTTGAGAACTGTCCTTGAGTGCCTGCAAAACAGGCAACCCGTGGACGGAGAACTCAAACCCTTTGTTGGAGAACTCTCGGTGGTCAACGGCGTATTGCTCAAAGGATGCAAAGCTGTTATACCGCAAAGCATGCGCCGTGAGATGTTGAACAGGATTCATGATGGGCATATGGGAATAAACAAGTGCAAATCCCGAGCCCGCCGTTTAGTTTTCTGGCCAGGACTTTGCGCAGACGTCGAACAGGTTGTCAAGAATTGCGCAACTTGCAGAAAATATTCTTACAAACAAGAAAGTTAGCCTCTCATGATGAGACCCGTGCCGGAGCATGCGTGGTTTAGAGTGGGTGTCGACATTTTTCACTACGCCGGCGAAGCATTCCTGTGTGCGTATGACTCGCTATCCAATTTTCCAGAGGTAGAGCCTCTGTACGACACATTGGCTGCTACAGTTATCGAAAAGCTAAGGGCGATATTTGCACGATACGGAATACCGGCGGAAGTGTGCACCGACAACGGGCCGCAGTTTGCTAGCCGAGAATTTGCAGCATTCTCAAGAAAGTTTGACTTCAAGCATACCACATCGAGTCCTTTGTTTCCGCGATCGAACGGTCTGGCAGAGAAAGGAGTGCAAATAGTGAAGAGAATTCTGAAAAAGACGAAGGAAGGAAACAATGATTTCTGGTTGGGACTTTTGAATTACAGGGCCAGCCCATTGGACGACGGCCGGTCCCCAGGAGAGCTGCTTCAAGGTCGGCGGCTACGCACGCCCCTGCCCGATTTCAACGAGGTCCCACACATGGCCGTACAGAAACACAGTTGTACACGCCGAACGGGTCATCCACTCAAGCCATTAGCTGAAGGGCAAGTCGCCCGCATACGTGGTAAGAACTGGGCAACAAAGGCCAAGGTGGTCAGCATGACGCGACCGATGTCGTACCACGTCGTCACGGAAGACGGCAACGTTTTTCGGCTTAATCGACAGCACCTGCTCGCAACTACTGAGCCCTTCCACCCCTCCGCCGAAGACTTGGCCGATGAGAACGCCGACGCACCGATAGAGCAAGCTCCACTTCTGGTCCCGCGTTCGGAGGAGCCGCAAGTGCCCAGAAGATCGACCCGAGATAGGAGAGCACCTCGTCGACTAGGCTACGATGACAATTTTGTGCAAATTCCGTAGTTACGTTCTCTCTTGATGTTTATTTTGTTTTTCCTTCAGAGAAAGGAGGATGTATCGTGTTTAGGCGCGCCTGAGCGAGCGTGCGTGCGCAGGCAGTCTACTGCGCACGCTATCTGTTTCCTTCTCTCCGCCTTGCACTGTATAAAACGTGCGCACAATAAACCAAGGTGATTCTTCGCTGGGAGACGGCTGGCATCGGTTCTTGATAAGCACGAAACATGTTGTGTTCCAAGCACCACTGTGTCACGAGCGCTCCGAACCCGCGAAGGACTGGTTGCTGAAACTGCTTCCAGATGTTGACTTCTCCCCTTCCCCCGCTCGGCGCAAACGAGCCACCGTCGTTTCCCCCGGCAGTTCGGCCGCCGCCTCCATCTGAATAGCAATAAACTTGTTTTTAACCGTTCGAGGCTATCTGAGCTTTTTGGACTACCGCGACCAACGCGTACGTCTATGGGCCGACAACAACACCGGACATAACAGGAATGTAATGCCATAACCTCACCACTAGAAGACACACAAGAAGCTCTAAACATGAGAGAGATTGCATTGAGTGGTGCAAATCGAGATTTGCTTGTGAGGCTTCGCACTAACAAGCACGTGTGAGGCTTCGCAATCATTTGCCACATTATAGACACTAAAGTGAAACAATAGGTCGGCTCATTGACAAATTCTACTCTTAAAACTCTAATGACATTAATTTTACCATCATATGTTTACTAATAAATCAGAAAACCAAGGTAAAGCTTTGAATAACAGGGCCAAGCTAGTTGGTAAGTATATTCATGTTTAATTACGAGTGGCTTGGCTGCTCTCTTGTGTCTGTGTTTGCACCCCTTATCTCTTAAACATCAAACTAAAAGTCCTATTCTTTAAATTTTATGCCAAATTATCTGCACGTCATGTCACTGGTTTCATAAAGTATTTTTGTATTTAGGTGACATTAGCTGAACAAAATTTTTAGAAAATTGATATGCAAGTCTACGGCCCCCTAAGTGGACAATGCACTTAATTTTGACAGATTAGAGACTACCTGTAGCCTAGTAGATGCTATCAGAATCTGTGACTTCATGGCATTTGGTGTCGTACTTTGAAGGTAGTTTCACTACACATATTGTCTCTTTGTGTGCTTTCTTGCTTGCAAAGTAGCTTCTTGTAATAAAAGCAGTGTTTTCAGTTTTGTGAAATATTAGTTTAGTGATACACAAAAAATCACATTTTTGATTTGTGTCCCTTCCAAGCAAACATGCTTTTGTTAGTTGGGTAGCCACAGTAGGACTGCCCCAAAAGTTTGTCGTTTGCTTCCGTTTTCATCTTCACTGCTTTGACCGCACAATAGACCTTAGCTTCCCCCGACTACTACTGGCGAAAGTGAACAAAGTGCTCTCACGGTGTCTTATAGAGAGCATTTCCAAAGGGTGAAAATTTTTCTCTGAACAACCACAGAATCTCTATTCGTGAACTTCACAAAAGTTTGGCCCCGCAGAAATGAATGGACTTCAACAGGCATCTTTGGTCAATATCGCATCATCGTAACCAAAAACCTAATTAGGATAGAGTTGCAGTAATAGTAAGTGCACCACATGAGAAGTGCTCTCTTTAAGTCTGCCGTGGACAAGCACATGCAATTCAGTGCAAGGCAACCATTGGAAATCATTCACAATCAAAGAGAAGAGATATTTATACAGAACACTCCCATCCCTGCTGTTAAAACTGGGTCTTATTCTTATGCTGTCTGAATCAAAATGTCAGCTTATAACGAACCTGTGTGGAGACAATTCGGTGTGGATGCAGTGGCCGGTCTTCCGAGTCTACCAGGCCTTCCTCAAGACGCAGCATGTTGTACAGCGTTTCGCCAACCACCTGGGAATAGCAGGGATCAGGGATCCCAGCAGATGAAGCTCTTTAATAAAAAGAAATCATGCTAAACCACCCGAAATTATTTTCACTACAGGTACATACGTCTCTGCAAGCTTCTTTGAATTGTTTCTACTTGGCCCAGCCAGTGTTGCAAGATTTTGTAAAGTCGTAACTGTAGCAGCTTAGGTTGACAGTGAGAGGCTGATAGGCGTGTGACTTTTAAACAATTTGGATGACAGCCAGCACATGTAAAAGTGACTGAAATGAGTGTCTACATTCTACCTAAATTTTTTATGCCATACATAGCCAGAAGAAAAATGTCTGGATTGTAATCAGTGTTTGAGCTTCTTAGGTAAAGTGACACCAGAAAATGTCCAAACCCAAATGATGTGTGCGACATATTCATTAACTAAATGTGGCAATGCCCTAACATAGAGCCATGCAATGAGCAAGAAAAGTCCCATGGTATCAAAGAGCAGGAGAAAACGAAATGGACACAGACGCGGAAGAGATAAAAATGAATGCTAACATTCCACCGAGATTTTTTATTGAGAAGAGAAACATATAATATTCATGCAGCAGCCTACGTACAGTGCATGTGCAAAAGAAAGATTTTTTCATGCCTTTTCTTGCTCAAGAGCCCAGGCACCCTACCACAGCAAATGCTTCTTGTTATAGCAAGATACCAAATTCCTTAATCACGTAGCCTCATCAATGCTTTGCTCTGACTTTGCTTGCGACAGTTTAGATTGTACACAAGCCTCAGCAAGTTTCCATCCTTTCTCGTTTCTGTGTTTGAACAAAATGGAAGTGGCAATAAAAATGAGTATGTGCCCACACTGGCGGCAACGTGGTAACAAGTGTGAACTTGCCGAACCTTTTAAGGAATTGTGGTACTCCCTTCACTGCACATTAAGGCACCACCCACATATACATGGCTCCACGACAAAAGTATTGAATAAACAAGGTTGAAGCAGCAAGATACGTAGCTATAGGCATGATTTACAATGCAACCAAACCTTGAAACGATCCTCTTATTTTTTTATGCAGTGATGTTTCCTCAGTGCCATGGTTAACCAAGGTTCATAACATCACACCATTTTGATTGCAGCACCATAAAGCCATCACAAGCATTGCTTCCACTTTATAAGTTGTGCGGCATTGTCTGACGACATGCACGGTAGGCATAGTGAGGACTAAGTCAACCAAAGCACCCAATCAAACATAACCTGGCGCGACCAGTAAGAAAAACAATGGGACGCTGTGCTAAGCGAGCAGCGGCAACACGTGACAAAACTCAGATGTACTTGAACTGAGCAGATCACTCGCTCTACTTCCACAGCATACACAGCTCGTAGTGCGAGAATCGCTGTGTCGTGTTTTTCCTTTCTAGGCTTTTTTTAAATTTGTCATTGCGAAGCAAAACAAAGCTAAAGCTCTGTTTATAACTTCTCTGAACATGACGTTTCAGTGGTATCACACGTTAGTGCCTATGGCAGCCATTACTGCCGCTTGGTCGCTTAAAGAGAGACTAAAGACAACTATTCAGTCGACGTTGATTGTTGAAATAATGGTTCAGAAACCTCTAAATGTTACTTTTGTGCCAAGGAAGTGGTTATTTTGAAATGAAATCACCTTTTAGTGGTCTGAATTGGATTATAGCACTTCAAATTACTCGCCAAACAGTCTCACGTCACTGTTTCTGTGTACAATGTTGCCCAGCTTTACTGCGCAGCCGCCGACACTAGTAGCAGCAGAACAAAAGCAGTGCGAGCCATAGCAGAAACAACAGCTGCCATTGGCTCCGAGATGGCAGACGTGTTTTGGTTCAACAGCAGCCCTACGTACGGTGCACCGTACGTAGGGCTGCTGTATGTATATATGTTTCTCTTCTTGTTTTGAAGCAAGATCAAAACGCATACATCATAGTGGGAAGCCACTTTTTAAAGTTTGTGAGCAAGACAGTGTATGTATAGAATTGCAGCAAATTTTCTGCATGTTTCTTGAAGAAGCTCAAGTTCATTTCAGCGGCCTTTTCTCAATTTTTGTCTTTTCTAAGTGTCTTAATTTAAGCTGCTCAATAGCAGTTTTTCCCGCTTCAATAAGGATTGGGAATGCCGTTCCCTAAATATTTTGGTGCAATATCCAGCATATAATTAATGACACCGTCTGAAATCAGTTTTTTTTAGGCTCTTAAAGGGACACTAAAGTCAAATAACAATTTACGTGAGAGTGAAAGCTCAATGTACGACAACCTCTCAAGTGACAATATTGTCAACAGCAGTGCGCTACTTACCGAAAAATTAGATTAAATGTTCATCAACACATGCGCTACGACAGGACATTCTTAAAATGATCTCGACAACATCAGATGAACTGCCTACAATTAATTACTAGTAATTTAACTACCCATACTAAATAAATAATTTTTCGTGCATCAGAGACGTAATAAAATGCTGCTTGTTTGTTTCGGTTTAATTCATGGAAAAAAGAACAGCCAGACGTAACTATGGGAAGTGGCGCAACTTGTTAAAATCATTTTTCGCCTGGTTACACTGGACAGGTCATGCTATCTAGCGGGGCCCAGTTGAACCAAAACACGTCTGCCATCTTGGAGCCAATGGCAGCTGTTGTTTCTGCTATGGCTCGCACTGCTTTTGTTCTGCTGCTACTAGTGTCGGCGGCTGCGCAGTAAAGCTGGGCAACATTGTACACAGAAACAGTGACGTGAGACTGTCTGGCGGGTAAATTGAAGTGCTATAATCCAATGCAGACCACTAAAAGGTGATTTCATTTCAAAATAACCACTTCCTTGGCACAAAAGTAACATTTAGAGGCTTCTGAACCATTATTTCAACAATCAGCGTCGACTGAATAGTTGCCTTTAGTCTCTCTTTAAGCGACCAAGCGGCAGTAATGGCTGCCATAGGCACTAACGTGTGATACCACTGAAACGTCAAGTTCAGAGAAGTTAGAAACAGAGCTTTAGCTTTGTTTTGCTTCGCAATGACAAATTTTAAAAAAAGCCTAGAAAGGAAAAACACGACACAGCGATTCTCGCACTACGAGCTGTGTATGCTGTGGAAGTAGAGCGAGTGATCTGCTCAGTTCAAGTACATCTGAGTTTTGTCACGTGTTGCCGCTGCTCGCTTAGCACAGCGTCCCATTGTTTTTCTTGCTGGTCGCGCCAGGTTATGTTTGATTGGGTGCTTTGGTTGACTTAGTCCTCACTATGCCTACCGTGCATGTCGTCAGAAAATGCCGCACAACTTATAAAGTGGAAGCAATGCATGTGATGGCTTTATGGTGCTGCGATCAAAGTGGTGTGATGTTATGTATCTTGGTTAACCATGGCGCTGAGGAAACAGCAACGCATAAAAAATAAGAGGATCGCTTTAAGGTTTGGTTGCAATGTAAATCATGCCTACAGCTATGTATCTTGCTGCTTCAACATTGTTTATTCAATACTTTTGTCGTGGAGCCATGTATATGTGGGTGGTGGCTTAATGTGCAGTGAAGGGAGCACTACAATTCCTTAAAAGGTCCGGCAAGTTCACACTTGTCACCGCGTTGCCGCCAGTGTGGGCACATGCTCATTTTTATTGCCACTTCCATTTTGTTCAAACACAGAAACGAGAAAGGACGAGAACTTGCAGAGGCTGCACACATATCTAAACTGTCGCAAGCAGAGTCAGAGCAGAGCATTGATGAGGCTACGTGATTAAGGAATTTGGTATTTTGCTATAACAAGAAGCATTCGCTATGGTAGTGTGCCTGGGCTGTTCAGCAAGAAAGGGCATGAAAAAATCTTTTGCTTGTGCATGCACCGTACATAGGGCTGCTGTATGTATATATTTTTCTCTTCTTATTAAGAAATATTGGTAGAAAGTTAGCGTTCGTTTTTGTCTCTTCCGCTTTTGTGTTCATTTGGCTTTCTCCCGCTCTTTGCTACAATGAATCCATAATAACTGGCGCAGCTATCCACACTTTAGCAAAAAAAGGCCATGGGTCATATTGTTGGACAGGATAAAGAATAAGAGATTTTGCAAATCTACAATGTTGAAAAATATTCACGAATTCACCAAAAGCTTCAAAAGTTTGCGAGAACAGTGTTTTCTTTTTGAGACTTTCTTACAGCACATAAATGGAATGCTGTGCCAGAAGAATTGAAAATTGATGTCTGGAAGAGAAATGCAACAGTTATATGTCATCTTCTGTGCATTACAAGATAATCAGAAAAGTATACGAGAAAGCAACAATGAGTGGAAAGACATCGGCTGTAATTTTTAATCATTAACAGGGCAAGCAAAAGCATGCACTGATATACATCTGTCCCTCTCCCATGTTGAAATAGTAGACAATTATAGTTTAGCGTTCGCGTGATAGTGGGCCTTATTAAGGGAATAATGTTACTGTGCCGCAAACATGTGCTGCCGAGATCTCACTACATTTTGGTGGGGTAGTGATTACGTACCCAAGCTGGGTCGGTGGTGTCACCTATCAGTGGGTAAGTAAACTAGAAAAACTGAAAAGAAAAAAACTAAAAATTTTTGCTTGTATCCCCATACGCAGCAATACTACTCCTTTCTTTAAGCAATAATAAAATAAAATAAATATGAACCCCAGATCAGAAGTGCAAACCTTTGTGTTGAAGTTTTGTTTACATCGGTCTCCTAGTTAGGCTTAGGAATGTTCTAAATAGAAAGCTGTCTAAAAAAAATAAAATCTAGGCTAAGTTATCTGTAATACTCACCCGTCGAAGCTACCTAAAGGCAAGTGAAGCTATTTTTCACAGTTGCTAGCTATGAAGGAAGTGGATCGATCCCCACCAATGCTGAATTCCGTTCGAAGTGGGCATCCAAAACTATCGCCATGTTTTACATACACTGCATAGACCACGCAAATACACTAGCACTAAATCTGGGAAATTGTGTGTGGACAGTACAAGTTTGGGTCTCTTAGCATACTGCATGAATGCATTTTGATCCTGCTAGTCCGGTAAGCCTGCTATCCCGTTAAGCCCGCTAAGCTATAACTGTCTATCATGAGGCTTTCCAAAAGAAGTGCCTGCAATAGCACAAGAGATTATCAATAGCAGAGCCATTATGCTATTAAAATGTTTAACACACAACACCAATATGGTTTCAGGAGGCAATGCTCTACTAAAAATTCAAAAAAATCAACACTATTTTGCAAAGCTAGATTTACTCTGCCATAAAAAAATTCTTGTATCTAAATTAGTATGAGGCTCAACGAACGCTGAAAAGATATTTTATTTTGATATTGAAGTCATTTTTCCCAGCGGAGCAACTACTGACATCAACAATAGCTTGATGTCAAGCTACAGTATGAATTCTGGCGACATTACAAGGCAGTATGCCTATAGTTGTGATGACTTCCAGTGCCAGAACTTCCACAATGGCCACCTGTGGATCACCAATGGAGCCATGGTGCAGAGTGACCGTGAGAATTACACAATATCACGTGTGACCATGTGAGGAGCATCCCATAACGTGTTGTGATGTCAGGGTACAGCAGGAACTAAAAATAGGTTAACAAAGTGCAAGTTAAATACTTTTTCAGGGTGCACACACACACTTAGCGATACTTTTTCCGAGGTCTTGAGGGCTTCGCCTTTCATTTGGCACCAGAGAATGATAAATGAAAATATTTATCTCCGTACCCCTGACACCTGGTGCGATGCGATTGGTGAGAAGCAATCGTCCTTGGATGAGAGCTTCCATGGTTTAGATGAGTGAGATAGCTCAAAAAAATAAAGTTTTGTGCTTGATTTTTCTTTTTCATTTTTCGACTTCAAGGTAAGAGAGCTCACCAATATTGTGTATTATATGGCAGTTCCTGGAATTCTGTTTTGTGGAGTACTAACATTTCTTGACATTTAACTTGCTCTATCTATAGAAATGTTTCTATCGATTTTCTTTTGGGCAATGTTATCTACTGCTTTTACAGTAATGCAGGCAGTGCATTTTTCTCACTAAAATTCCGCTTTATTTAATACAACAGGTTTTCTCTGGCTGCAGCAATTGCTACACTATGTACCTTCCCAAAAATGGTGTGCTTGTTCTGCAAGTCAGGACAGGCGCCCAAGGTGAAAAAGAACTGGCTGCCATTGTCGTCGGCCCTGCCCGATGCCATGGCCACCAATCCACGACGAACAAAGCGCAGCCGGGAGTGGAACTCGTCCTGGGCAGACATTTGACAATTCTCTCTTGTGGCACGCACAAAGGGTAGAAAATTTGACTCAGAAAGAGGCGAGCCCTTGGAAAGAGACAAGGCAAGACGATGTGTTGACAAGTAGTTTGATCAGATGAAATCATTCTAGTAATGAAAAACCTCCTAGCTCATGCATGCAGGTAGAGACACCAGAAAACGTACAACCATGCCGATATACAATCGAGAGCTGCGCTCTGCTACATTGATGCCTGTGGCAATACAGGCATCAAGGTAGCAAACCTTTCATGTACAAAACCTTTCCTGAGTGCACTACATGAGCTTTTCCCAAAGCGACATGTATTGACACCGGAAAGAAGTGCAACAACCTGTTTTCTTTGTTGGACACAACATTACTGGAACTAACAAACAATGATGCCAAGTAAAGTATAGGGCATTGTTAGTATTAACTATAACGTAAACGTCAAGAAAGCAAAAAAGTGCATGAAGATATCACTTGCCACTGGCGGAGACCACTATTTGAAGTGATCGAAGCGAACGGCGGGACGACTGCTGTTGTAGCTCAATGGTCGAGCATTATTCGAAGCGATGTGCTGCTTCGAATAATGCTTGACTACTGAGCTAAAACAGCAGTCATTCCTTTGTCCGCTTTATAGGGTATATATGTGCATATAAATGGTCCCTGGCAAACTCGATGACTTCAGGTAGTATGCAAGGGATTACTGGTCAATAGCCAGCTCGTCATAAGTTCATGTGCCACGTGGCACCAAACAGTCTGATAAAGAGTGCTCCACACTCGCCATAAGGACAACAGGTGGCACTGATTGGCACTCCCCCGTTTAAATGCACATATGTACCCTATAAAGTGGACAGAGGGACTATCACCACCATAGCTCAGTGTTAGAACATTGGGCACCTTACTCAAACGTCGTTGGTTGAGTGCCTGCCCATGGCAAGTTATTTTTTGGTCAACATTTATTTCTTCACATTTACATTACAAGTACAGTAAACTCCCTTTACGGCGAACTCTGTTGAGACAAATTCTTACTTAAGATGAACAACACAGGAAAGTTTGTTTGGTTTCTCATAGACTCAATGCAAAAAAAAAAAATCTGCTTAAGACGAACCACTTAACTGGCCTCTTCTGTCATGATGAACTCTCGCAGCGACCAACAACCACAGGAAGTCTGGGCAACAAACTTTATGGGCATATTCAGGCAAACTAGAGAAAGCAAAATGAAAAAAAAAAAACTTCCTAGCACAAAGACTCAAAGCAAACCGAAAGCGAATTGCTACATGGAGGGAGAAAGCGAGATGAGTGCAAAAGGTCTACACATAAAGCTGGTATCTCCCTACGCCTAGCCGGTAGGTGAAGAAAGAGCCAGCTTTATCAGCAAGGAAAGCAACAAAATGAGTTCGTCTATTCGTATTCTAGTTGTGCAGTTCTCCAACAGGAGTACAGTAGAGAACAGAAGAGCACAAGAGCTTGGCTAGAGAAGGGAATGCAAGGGAAGGGGGCCGTAAAAAGGCCAAATGAAAGTGAAAGCAGGAACAAAGATTGTACGTTGTAATCACATGAAATGGAAACCACATATGCAGCACTAGCACTGCCATCAGAGGAGTCAGATGCATTGTCATCGCTGCTACACAATGACGCCTGAGCACTTGTGGTCAGTTTGCATAGTTTTTCATAGGGCCTGTGTGCATTGTATGTGTTCCCAGAGAAACTGGGCACGGCGGCACCGTCAACATGCGGTTCCCAAATTGTCCCTTTGCCTACATTTTGCAGTTCGTCTTCAACCTGCTGATCGGCTCAGGCGATGTGCGCCTCGGCACTGCCGAGGCTGCTGCGACTGCGCTGGACCGGCAAGCACGGAACAACCATGCATCGACGATGCCAACACCGATCTTGGACTATCAGCTGCATCAGCCCACCGGCACATGCGCCTACTTACCTGCTGTAGAGTGCCACCCTGCGTCTGCACCGCCTGCATATAATGTCACGGGCTAAGTAGATGCCCGAGGATGACGACGACGAAGTGCTGAACGGGAACGTGCTCGGAGTGCAGCAGCGTCGTACGCATTAGCTCGCCAATATATTCGCCAGTACACATTTGTTCACCAGTGTATACTTTATTCCCCGTAACATCATTGGTGGAGGTGCGCAGCGGACGGCGCATTGAAGCTACCACGATGACTGACCAGGCTACTCAATGTCAACAAGATTCGTCAGCCCCGCAGCCGATCGTTGTGGTCCAACCTCGTGACCCAGGTCCATTCAACGGCACAAGTGGCATAGACGTCGATGACTGGCTGGTTCAATAAGAGCGCGTCAGCAGCAGCAACCATTGGGGTCCGACGCTTATGTTGGCGAACATCATCTTCTACTTGCATGGCACGGCGAAACTCTGGTACGAGACACATCAAGAAGAGTTGACTAGCTGGGACGTCTGTAAGCAGAAATTGCGCTATTTATTTGGGAAACCCATCGGACGTCAAGTGGCCGCAAAGAAAGAGCTTGCCACTCGTGCCCAGACATCCACAGAGCCGTACATCGCGTACATCCAGGACGTGTTGGCTTTGTGCCGCAAGGTCGACAAGGACATGCTCGACGAGGACAAAGTCGGACACATCCTGAAAGGAATTGCGGATGACGCCTTCAATTTTCTCCTGTGCAAGGAATGCTCGACGGTGGAGTCGGTCATCGAAGCATGTCGTCGCTTCGAACAGGCAAAAAGTAGGCGCATAGTTCACCGATTTGACCGCCTTCCCAACACGGCGGCTACGTCCTCTTGCGAAGAGTTGCCCACACTACATCAACCACCAGCGCCAGAAAACGTCACCAGAATAGTCCGTCGGGAACTCGAGGCTATGGCTCCCGCTATGTCTAGCGTCAGCGCGCCAGGACACAACCTCGGTGCTGTTTCAATGATTCAGGCCGTGGTTCGCCAAGAGATCGCGAATATGGGCATTTCGCCACCTCATCAAAATGCCCCTGCTACTTCCAGCTCGGCTCCAGTCGTTGCGGCTGCCACTCCGAACCGCACGTTCGCGCCACGACGAAACCCAGCTGAATGGCGCACTCATGATGATCGGCCCATATGTTTCACGTGCCATCGGATAGGACACATCGCTCGCCATTGCCGCAGCCGGTGGACCTCATCACCTCGACCGAGCTTCTATGATTGGCGGCCTCGCTCTGAACGTGCACCTTATGCCCCGTCCTACCGTGCTGAGACAGGTGCAGAGCATAATCCAGAACGTCGGACCAGCCGCTCGCCATCGCCCGTGCGTCGTCAGTCCCGCTCGCCCCAACCCCGCCGTTCTCGGTCTCCCTACGACCGTCGCTCGGAAAACTAGCCGGTGCAGCCCCCGGAGGTGACGCTGCATACACGACTTGGATTGCAAATCCTCTGATTACTCCCGACCAGCGGTGCAACCTCCTTACAATTCTCGTTGATGGTTTACCTATAACTGCTCTTATTGATACCGGTGCACAAATATCTGTGATGAGCTCAGACCTCCGCCGCCGCCTCCAAAAAGTTCTGACGCCTGCGATTGCACCTACCGTTCGTACAGCGGATGGGAGTACTCCTGCTGTGCTTGGAATGTGCACTGCGCGATTAACAATTTCTGAGCATCAAACTTCAGTTCTGTTCGCTGTACTGGAAAATTGCCCTCATGACCTCATTCTTGGACTCGACTTTCTGACTTCACACGCTGCGCTAATTGACTGTTCCAAAGGTCTTCTTCGGCTCGAACTACCATCCTTTTCGGAGACCGTCTCTACCAGCCCACCTCGTCTACGCTCTGTCGATTTCCTTAGACTTCCGCCACAAGCCGCAGTCCAAGTCCAACTCTCGCCATATCCTGCAGTACCCGATGGTGATTATGTTGCTGCCCCAATTGCTGACGTCGCCATGGCACGCAATGTTGCACTCCCCAACACGGTGGTTACCGTTAAGGACAACCGAACTTCGTTTCCCGTCCTCAATTTCGGCCTCTCAGCGCAAGTTATTCCTCGCGGCATGTCACTTGCGCATCTTACACCACTGGCCGACCACACAGTTTCCGCTCTAACCACCGATTCGCCACCCGATTTTTCATCAACGTCGTTCTCGTCACGTTCCTGTTCTGACCTTTTCAAGCCAATGCTATCTGACAAGCTCACCTCTGAACAAGTCTCTGCTTTCTGCCGTGTGCTTGCTTCTTATCAGGACATCTTTGACTTCGGCGACCGTAATTTGGGCCAGACATCTGTGGTAACCCATCGCATCGACACCGGTGACGCTCGACCCATTCGCCGACGACCCTACCGTGTGTCAGCCCCGGAGCGTGCTATTATACAGCGAGAAGTCGATAAAATGCTTGATAAGGGCATAATCGAACCCTCATCTAGTCCCTGGTCCTCACCCGTTGTACTTGTTAAAAAGAAGGACAATAGCTGGAGATTCTGTGTTGATTACCGCCATCTCAACCATATTACCAAGAAAGATGTCTATCCCCTACCGCGCATAGATGATGCACTCGATTGCTTGCACGGTGCCAAATATTTCTCTTCAATAGACCTTCGCTCAGGCTACTGGCAGATCGCTGTGGACGACAAAGACAGAGAGAAGACGGCCTTCGTGACTCCTGATGGACTTTATCAGTTCAAGATGATGCCTTTTGGATTATGCAATGCCCCCGCGACATTTGAGCGCATGATGGACTCTCTCCTTCGAGGCATGAAGTGGACCATCTGCCTCTGCTATCTTGACGACGTTATTGTTTTTTCGACTACTTTCGACGACCATCTTACCCGTCTGTCCGCAGTGCTTGATGTTTTTCGACGTGCCAACTTGCAACTTAACTCGTCCAAATGCCGTTTTGGGCAACGCCAAATCTGCGTACTCGGCCATCTTGTCAACGCTGCGGGCGTTCAACCAGACCCTGCGAAAGTCCGAGCAGTTCGAGACTTCCCCACACCCCGCTCAGCCAAGGACGTCCGAAGTTTTCTGGGACTGTGCTCCTATTTCCGTCGTTTTGTCGAGAAGTTTGCTGAAGTAGCCCGTCCTCTAACCTGCCTCCTCAAAAAGGATGTCGCATTCACCTGGGGCCAAGAGCAAGCAAACGCCTTCTCGTCGCTGGTTGACATTCTCACCAATCCACCAGTCCTAGCACACTTCGACCCATCTGCCGCCACGGAGCTTCGTACTGACGCCAGTGGCCACGGCATAGGCGCAGTGCTCGCGCAGCGGCAACAAGGCATGCACCGCGTCGTCGCGTATGCAAGCCGACTGTTGTCGCGCTCGGAACAAAATTATTCCATCACAGAACGCGAGTGCTTAGCTCTCGTCTGGGCCATTGCGAAATTCCGACCGTACCTGTATGGCCGACCATTCTCAGTTATTACGGACCACCATGCGCTTTGCTGGCTCTCCTCACTCAAGGACCCTACGGGACGCCTTGGTCGCTGGGCGCTGCGCTTACAAGAGTACACTTTTTCCGTATCCTATAAATCCGGACAACTTCACAAGGATGCCGACTGCTTGTCCCGTTACCCAGTCGATCCCCCTGACACGAGGGAAGATGAGCAAGAGGCCCTCGTTCTTTCAATTACCGACTTCACCGACATAGCTGCTGAACAACACCGCGACCCCTCTTTGCGTGCTATTATCAATGGTCTGCACTCTCCCCACCCTGACCACTCCTTACAACTGTTCGTTCTTCACAACGACATCTTGCACCGCTACAACACCCGCCCTGATGGTGCTGAGCTTTTACTCGTTGTTCCTGCGCATCTTCGCCCAGACGTATTGGCCCAGCTCCATGATGCCCCCTCCGCTGGACACCTAGGGGTGTCACGCACGTATAACCGCGTTCGCCGCCGATTCTTTTGGCCTGGCCTCTACCGTTCTGTGCGACAGTACGTTGCGGCATGCGACCTCTGCCAGCGCCGCAAGACACCTGCTCTGAGACCTGCTGGTACCCTCCAGCCCATTGAAGTACCAGATGAACCATTTTTCCGAGTCGGCCTCGATCTTCTAGGACCCTTTCCCGTGTCGGCCACCGGTAATAAGTGGATTGCTATTGCTACCGACTACGCAACGCGGTATGCCGTTACACGCGCCCTCCCCACCAGCTGCGCTACTGATGTAGCCGATTTCCTTCTTCATGATATCATTCTGCGTCATGGTGCTCCTCGTCAGTTGATCACCGACCGCGGCAGCTGTTTTCTATCTAAAGTAGTCGACGAGCTCCTGCGATCCTGCTCTACCCACCACAACTTCACTACAGCGTACCATCCGCAAACCAACGGCCTCACGGAACGCCTCAACCGTACCTTGACAAATATGTTAGCGATGTACGTCTCCACGGATCACAAAGATTGGGACATCCACTTACCTTTCGTTACCTTCGCATACAACAGTTCACGTCATGATACAGCTGGATTTTCCCCTTTTTACCTACTGTTCGGTTATGACCCGCCTTTGCCCATGGACACCATGCTCCAATCTGACGCCCCCTCATCGACTGCTTATGCTCGTGATGCCCTGGCCCGAGCTGCCATCGCCCGCCAAGTCGCCCGGGATCGTTTATGTGCCTCGCAGCTTAACCAAAAGAGTGCTTACGATCGCCGGCACCGCGACGTACAGTACTCTCCGGGGTCACTCGTCTTGCTGTGGTTACCATCACGTCGTGTTGGTCTCAGCGAAAAACTAATGTCCCGTTACGTTGGCCCCTACCGCGTCATACGCAAGGTCACCAGCGTGACCTATGAGATAGCTCCACTCCATACCACGTCAGTACCAGCTTCAGTCCCCACCAATATAGTGCACGTGTCACGGCTTAAGCCATACTTCTCACGCCTCGAGAATTGATCGCACCGGGACGGTGCTTCTGCCGCCGGCGGGTAATGTCACGGGCTAAGTAGATGCCCGAGGATGACGACGACGAAGTGCTGAACGGGAACGTGCTCGGAGTGCAGCAGCGTCGTACGCATTAGCTCGCCAATATATTCGCCAGTACACATTTGTTCACCAGTGTATACTTTATTCCCCGTAACAATATCTGCTCCACGGGGGACCATCTGTCACTGGGCACGGCGGTACCATCGACATGCGGTTCTCAAATTTTCCCTTCACCTACATTTTGTAGGTGAGAAAGCAGTTTGGAAAATGCATCCGCTCAAGTGACCATTTCTTGTTGGTATTGCTGTGCCAATGGCAGTGTAGTGCTGTGTATGAATTGTGCATGACATCTCTTAGGCAGCTACTGCTGATGGGTGGAGATATTGAAAACAACCCTGGTCCTGACTTGAAGGAAATCGCCAGACAACTTACCGAAATAGCTTCGGACATTAAAGATATCAAAGAAAAGCGTCTAGCAGATATAGATTGCAAGCTTGATGTCATTGCGAAACTTGAAGCTGAAGTCCTTGCATGCCAAGAACAAATAGATGGCATGAATAAAGTAATTAAAAGCCTCGAAGCGAGAATAGATGACCTAGAAAACCGCAGCAGAAGGTCAAACTTAATCTACAGTTTATAGTATACCAGAAGCGGAAGGTGAAACTAGCGAAGCGCTTGCAGAGGTCGTAAACGAGGGAATAATCACAACCCTTGAACTCGAACCTGTGGCCATCGAGCGCATATATCGCTTAGGAAGAAGAGGACCAAACAAGATGAGGCCAGTCATACCTAATTTACTTGACGAAAGAAGTAAAAATGCCATACTCAAAAACGGTTTCAAACTGAAAAATGCGGATTATTCGATAGGAGAAGACTTCTCACGATAACTTAGAGAAACCCGCGAGAAACTCTGGGACAGTGCTAAGCAAAACCATGAAAACAAAGACAAGGTGTCGTTCGTGTACAACAAGCTGTTCATTAATAACCGTGTTTACATCTGGGATGTCGAAAAGAATGACAAAGTTGAAATAAGAAAGCATGAAAAAATAGCTCAAAAAAGTACGAGAGCGTAGAAGAAAGAAAAAAGGATGCGTATCATCCAGGATCTTGGCAAAACCAGCTCAAGAAAAAATAACTCTGCTATACATAAATGCTCGAAGTATCTTAAATAAGGTACAGCCATTTGAAAACTTATTGCTCGATCGTGAACCAGATATAGTAGCAATGACTGAAACATAGTTATCCCCGCCCGTCTCGAGTGATGAAATTACTCCCCCAAACTATGTACTCTTTCGGAAAGACAGGCAATCACGTGGTGGAGGCGTAGCCTTAGCTATAAATAAATCAATCCCACTGGTCATTCTGCCAGAGGTAACTGATGCCGAGGCAGTTTTTTGTAAGATTAGTGCAAATGGCACAAGTATGGTCGTTGGCGGTATCTAAGTCCCGCATGTGGCCATAAATGCATTATTGTGATACAAAAGTATTTGCAGCAGCATGCTCGAAACAGCCGCGTCATTCTCATGGGTGACTTTAACCTTCCCGACTTTAATTGGTCTACTATGCAGTACAAATCAAAGGCTTCAGAAACCCTTCTCGACATGATGTTAAACTTCAACCTTTGCCAAATCATAGAAAACCCCACAAGAGAGCAAAGCGAGTGTCAGAGCATACTCGACCTCATTTTACTAAGTAGCAATTTTCTCTTAGAACAGGTGAAGGTTGAGGTAATAAAAGGAATATCCGACCATAATATTCCGATGTGTATTTTACCTCTAGGTTATAAAATATCAGTACAAACTGCTGCCCAAACCATAATCAATTTCGACAAAGCTGACGACGACCGCATACAAACCTATCTAGCTAATGAATACCAAGAGTTTTTGGCAGTGGCCTCAGATCCTTTCACTGATGTAAATGCTGTCTGGTTGCGCTTTAAAGACATAGTGTCACACTGTACAACAAATTTTATTCTCATCACTGTACAACAAATTTTATTCTCATCAAACTGTTGTACAACAAATTTTATTCTCATCAAACTGAAAAAGACATTAAAAAATAACCCGTGGATTTCTCGTGAAGTAATACACGCAAAGCGCCAACTCAAAAGATTACGGAAAGTTAACAAGGCTGCCGGAAATGACTTAGTTAGCACCGCCAGACTTGCGCTTGCCGCAAAAAACTTTATACAAAAATCCAAGGAAGCCAAACAAAACTATTTCAATACTGTACTCCCTAGCTTTCTCAAAAGTAATTCAGAAAGATTTTGGAACCGCTTTCGCCGAAAGAACACGCTCACCACTCAACTATCGTCGCTTGAAAAATTAGATAAAGCCAACAAATATAACCAGTTCTTTCATTCAGTTTCTACAAGAGATAGTGGCGTCATGCCGGAATCGGTTCCATGTGTGGTGTCTGTGATGGACCATCTTGTTATCACAGACACTGGTATTCGTAATCTTTGGCTCGCTCTAAATACTAAGAAAGTGTCTGGTCCGGATAATATACCTAACCAATTTCTGAAAGGTACGCAGAATGGTGTGGTAGATATCTCGGCACTATTTTCCGTAAATCACTTTCAACATCAAGACTACCAGAAGATTGGAAAATAGCTAAAATTATTCCAATTTATAAATTGGGAGATAAATTCATTGAATCCAATTTCAGACCGATATCTTTAATGAGCATAGTATGCAAACTACTCGAGCAATAGTCTTAAAACATTTAGCAATTTTTTTCGAAAACGAGGGCATCCTGTCCCCCAACCAGCATGGATTTCATAGGGGTTTATCAACCACGGCGCAGCTGACTGAGGTTATATACGATCTTGCGCTAGGTATTGACAATCACAGCCAAACGGACATAATCTTACTTGACTTTTCAAAAGCATTTGATTGCGTTTGCCACACCAAGCTAATCATTAAACTACAAAACATTATTGGGGACGGAGAAATTGTTGCTTGGGTTCCTGAGTTTTTATCTAATAGGTCTCAGTTTGTTGTTGTCGAAAACATTGCATTAAATATTGTACCAGTCATGTCAGGAGTGCCCCAGGGTTCCGTGCTTGGGCCCTAGTTATTTCTCATGTATATCAATGACATATCTACTAATATAGACTGTAAAATAAAGTTATTCGCAGATGACGGTATCATTTATAAAGAAATTAGAAATGACCAAGATCACTATTCGCTCAACAAATCACTCTCTGCTATTTCTGAATGGTGTTCAAACTGGCAGATGACAATCAATGTAAAAAAAGTCAGCTTGCATGACGACAACGAGGAGAGCCATCAAACTTTTGCTACACTAGAAATGGCACTGCTCTGAGCAGAGTACACAAACAAAAATACCTAGGCTTAACAATTACGTCCGACTTAAGGTGGGACGAGCACATTAGAAACATTACTTCATCTGCCATGCAAAAATTATTTTTTCTTCGCAGATCACTTCAAATGGCCACATTGCCAACAAAGCTCCTAGCCTACAAAACATTCGTCAGGCCTACCCTCGAATACGAAAGTACAGTGTGGTTTCCTCACACCCGCACAAGCATGAAGAAAATTGAAGCAGTACAAAGGAAAGCCATAAGATTCATCCACAGCAAATATAAACGTGAACAGTCACCCACTAGTCTGCTAACTTTTTCTGAACTTCCTGTGATAAAAGTATGAGCAAAACAGGCACGTCTAAAATTTCTTTACCAACTCCCGCACAATTATTTTAAAATAGACAAAATAGACCTTTCAAATTACGTGTCTTATTCACAAACACGAGCCACAAGACACAAACATACACACACATTAGTACAATACAAATGCAACACTGATGTGTTTAAAATTCGTTTTTTCCAGTAGCTATTCGCGAATGGAACATGTTGGCCCCTCACATCACCAACACTGTGTACAGTGTGGTTTCCTCCCACCCGCACAAGCATAAAGAAAATTGAAGCAGTACAGAGGAAAGCCACAAGATTCATCCACAGCAAATATAAACGTGAACAGTCACCCACTAGTCTGCTAACTCTTTCTGAACTTCCTATGATAGAAGTACGAGCAAAACAGGCACGTCTAAAATTTCTTTACCAACTCCCGCACAATTATTTTAAAATAGACAAAATAGACATTTCAAGTCACGTGTCTTATTCACAAACACGAGCCACAAGACACAAACATACACACACATTAGTACAATACAAATGCAACACTGATGTGTTTAAAATTCGTTTTTTCCAGTAGCTATTCGCGAATGGAACATGTTGGCCCCTCACATCACCAACACTGAGTCACTGTCTCAGTTTGAATTACAAATTGAAAACAATTTGTAGCTTCTTTAAATACCCAGTGACAATGGTAATGAAAGCAGTATGTACTACTTGTATGTTCTGTAAACAGCCATGTAAGCGGCCTTATTGTTAAACTTGCCATTTTTGTATGCACTTGTATTTTGTTTATTATGTTGTGTAAATATTGCTAATGTACAAAGTGCCAGGTTTATGTTGCTTTTATGTTCTGTATTACAGTTTTTTTTTTACTATTATGAACAATCATAGCATCTGTACAGAGTGCCCACCTGCTATGGTCTCAGTAGAGACTGGCAGTATTGCAAATAAATAATAAAAAAATGCAGCAAATTGTAATGGGCCATTTTCATTATGAAAGTGCACAACAAAGGAAGGTCATTTTCCACACTGAATATAGCTGCGTCGTGTCTTTTTTGTGTGCCTGAGACATGATCGTGAGAAGCGTAAATGGAGACCAGAAAAAGTTACTGCGGCCTGAAAATAAAATATCTGAACCTCAAAGAAAAGCTTCAGACTTTTTTTTTAATTGTAACTTTCACATCCATGTAACAAAAAACTTCGCAAACACTTGTTTGGTCCTATAGCCTAACTGGCTAGTAGAGGGACCAATTGTGTGACATACCTACACACTTGCGCAAGCAGTTACACAGCGACAAAGGACATCAAACTGGACACAATGTTTAAATATAGAAAGAAAAAAACAAAAAACATGATTGAATTATACAAAGAAACAAAGCGCAGAACATAGCTACTTATAGCACAGAATAATAATAGCACTAGAATAATAATATTCATAATAATATTAATAACACTAAATAATAATACAATCGTATTACTTTTAAAGTTCGCATAAAGTGGCAAAAAGTTTGGAAAAATTCGCAAAAAACTCTTCATGGCCAATGAAAAATTTCTGGCCTCTTTCACATCAGTCGGTATTGCATTCCATATGAGAGCGCCGTGAAATTCTATGAGCCTTCGACCGTAGGCATTTCTGGCTACCGGTAAATTAGAATAGTGATTAGCTGCAGCTCTAGTACAGCGCGCGGGTAACATAAAGGTGCTTAATAGGAATGGGTCATCACGTTTTATTATTACATGCACTATATCAGCAACACTGGACACGTGAACAGAGTCCAGTGGAAGTACATGCATCATTTGAAACAGTTGTTTTGCCGTATCCATCGTGTTTGAGTATGTGATAATCCGGACTGCCCTCTTTTGCAGGCGGCTAATACATTTCAAATGAGTTTTATATGTACTGCCCCACGATGCTATACAGTAGCTAAAGTGACTGTGCACGAATACAAAATATAGGATGCGTAAAATCGATGCGCCATAACATTCACGGGCTTTTAGTAGCATGTGACACCCATATGCTAGCGTGGAGCATGTCTTTTCTATATGCGATTTCCAGTTCATGTCCGAGTCAAACATGACCCCTAAGTACTTAAACGAGGCGACTGGCTGTAGCAGTGCCGCATCTAAAACCAAGTTGAAACCTCCAAAGTCGAGTTCTTTTTTCCTAGAGTGAAAGACAATGTATTTAGTTTTCTTTCTGTTGATATTTAGGTGGTTTCATTTAAACCATATCTGTACTCTCTGTAACTCTTCGTTAATTTTACCTTCGATGTCCCTTAAGCTGTCACCAACAAAGATTAGTGCCGTATCGTCTGCGTACATTAAAGCTTCCGAATATAGTAGGATGGAGGGAAAATCGTTAACGTACAGGGAAAAAAGAGTGGGTCCAATAACTGAGCCTTGTGGTACCCCAGAGACTATTGATTGAGTAGAGGACTCGACACCATTCATCACTACTCGTTGGCGGTCGGATAGGTATGATTTAAGAAGCTGGTGAATTTTGCCTCGAAAACCGTAGTCATAAAGCTTACTTAACATGATGTTGTGGTAGACGGAATCGAAAGCTTTTCTTATAAGAAAACTATGACGGCTATCTTATTGTTGTTCAAGGCTTTGTTAACTTGTTGGGTGAATACCAAAACTGCAGTAGATGAAGATCTGTGTGCTCGAAAACCATGCTGGTTTGAGCAAATTATATTATGTTTGGATACAAATGATGTTATCTACGCTGATAGAGTATTTTCAAACATTGTATTAATTACACTTAACACAAATATCGGTCTGTAATGTGAGGCACTTGATCGGTCTCTATCTTAGTATACATGGACGACTTTGCCCAACTTAAGCTCATTTGGGTATATACCACAGTCCTGCCAGTGTTGAAACATGTGTAGCAAATGGTCTGCCAGAATGTCTATGTTATTTTTTATTAATTTAACTGTAATAGCATCGAGCCCAGCCGATTTATTGGCATCCAGTTTTTTTACTATTGACATGATATGGGACATTTCTATCTCAAATATGGCAAAACTATCAGAAACTGGTCTTATGGGACGCGCGTGATCTGTAGTGTCAGGAAACTGAGCGGCCAAAGCACGCCCGACGTCTGCAAAATACTTGTTAAAGCAATCCACCGTGTCTTGAGTTATACCGTCAGACAGTACACGTTGATCTGAGTCAAGGCCAACTGTGGATTTTGCTATTTCCCAAATTCTCTTGGTGTTGCCTCCAGCCTCTTCGGAAAGTTTAGCATAGTATTCGTTTTTTCGTTTCCTCATTAGGGTGACTGACTTATTCCTATAGCATTTGAATTGATTTAAGTAATGAGCATTGTTTCTCTGCTGCTTCGACTTGTGATACCAGTGGTCATTTTGTTTCAATATTTCTAGAATACTAGGTGTCATCCAAGGGCAGAGTGGCTTAGCGTACTTACTACTAGTTGTGGTGGTGCTTAGTGAAACAGCATTTTTGAGAGAGCATATAAAATTACTGTATTCTATATTTACATCCTCGTCATAGATAGCGCAATAATCGATTTGACTTATTTTGTCTCGTAGTAATTTATAGTCAATCTTTGTAGTTAATTTTCCCCTAGAAGGTTTCGTATTGAGAGGCTCATTTGTAAGGGTAACAAAAATAGGCAAGTGATCGGCAATCGGAACAGGAAGCACACCAGCATGCACATCATTGGCAACGTTGCAGAGGGCGTGATCAATAAGAGTACATGACGTGTCAGTGATACGCGTTGGCTCATTAATGACATTACGCAAGTTAAAAGATTTCAAGAGGAGCGTGTACTCATTCGAGGCATCGGATGGCAGGTCGACATTAAAGTCTCCTAGAACTACAATATTATTGTAGTGCATGCAGGAAACTCTCATAAGCACAGACTCAAATTCTTCAGGAACGCTTTGGTCGAAGACCCGGGCAGGCGGTATACAACGCCAATAACTGGCCCTCTTTCAATTTTGATAAACAGAGTTTCTATACTTGCGTTGGTAACAGATGCATCAAGCAAGACATTGCACGCATTATTGTCCCGTATAAACAAGGCAACACCACCTCCTCGCGCACGCGGGTTGCATTGCTGCGATAGTAGTCTGAATCCCTGCAAACATCAGCCTTCAACCATGTTTCACTCAAAGCAATAATATCGAAACCAAAGTCTAACCGTGCTATATAGGTGACCAGATTGTTTAAATGCCTGCGTAAACTTCGAACATTGTAGTGGAAAGCCGAGAACTTACTACATTTGTTTTTTCGTATATGAAAGATTAAGCATATTTATAAATACAGAACTTAACTGAACACGAGCACCTACGCAATCTTGGCAAGGTCAGCTTCAGATTGAATATGTTCAACCGCCGAGTTCTCAGCTTTTCTCATTAGAATCCGGCCCTGAAATACCCATGCAAACTGCCAATTTTTTTCTGCTTTCACCTCTCGAGCTTTCCTCAACAGAATCTTAATTTCTAGACAGAGATGCTCATTGACATAGATGGAATCATTATGCTCTAAAAAAAGGTGACTCGTATTTAGCCTCGTTTTCCTAGCTGCAGTCAGAAATTTGTCTCGGGATGTCCTGGTAGCAAATCTTACTACAACATTTGGTTTATTTTTATCTCTGGATGGGACACGATGCGCGACATCAATGTCTCCATCGGACATCTCGATTCCCAAACAGGTGGCCATTTTACCCACTGTCGCCTTTAAATTTTCATCTGCGGTACGTGGAAGCCCTATGATTTCCACGTTCATGTTCCTTCCGTGCTGCTTAAGTTCAATAATCTCCTCTTTGGCGTCAGTCAGTTGTCTAGCCATCTCTTGGTTTTGTTTCACAATATCTTTGTTTTGAGTCCTCACCTCTGTTAGTTCCTTTCGAAAGTTCGCAACATCTTTCTTAAACTCTTCAAAGGACGTACTCATGCATTCGACAGGTTCATGCATTTTCCCGACCTCGACTTTAATTTCTGAGTTTGAGTCTTCAATCTTACCAACCTGAGCTATGATATGAACTGGGAAGGCATCAAGCTTAGTGGCCAATTCACTGATGACTTTGACGACCTCTTTGATACTAGTAGGAGCCTTCTCAGAAAGCGCCTTCACTACGTCATTGATACGACCAATAGGTGCGCCTGCCATATGGCTAAGAGAGCCGAGCTACAGCTCTGGAGCAAGGTACCCCAAAACAATGCAACACTTCACAAAAGACACACCACACAATCACCTATGGCAGCGGCAGCATCGGCACTGGACGGTAGGCAACAAAACGTGCACACCAACCTGAAAAACAGACGAGCGCTGTTAGCCTGCGTCCGTGAGCCGCCGCCGCCGCTGCCAAAGTGAGCAGCTCCACGCCCACCAACCACCGAAGATAAGATTTGGGATCTGCGTCCGCTGTTCACAGATGACGGGAGCAGCACTGACGTCCGTGCGCGGAAAGGACTATGCTTTGACTTCCAGAAATTGGCTGCGTCGCGCCAAAGGACGTCGTCAGACCGTCGATGCATGCCAGCCGGTAATTGCAGTCGGGCCTGAATCCAAGGCAGCACGACAAGTCTTCCCTTGGAACGTCGAAATGCTGGTCGCCAACTGAAAAATAGACGAGCGCTGTTAGCCTGCGTCCGTGAGCTGCCGCCGCCGCTGCCAAAGTGAGCAGCTCCACGCCCACCAACCACCAAAGATAAGATTTGGGAACTGCGTCCGCTGTTCACAGATGGCGGGAGCAGCACTGACGTCCGTGCGCGGGAAGGACTATGCTTTGACTTCTAGAAATGAGCTGTGTCACGCCAAAGGACGTCGTCAGACCGTCGATGCACGCCAGCCGGTAATTGGAGTCAGGCCCGAATCCAAGGCAGCACGACAAGTTTTCCCTTGGGAACGTCGAAATGCTGGTCGCTAACTGAAAAACAGACGAGCGCTGTTAGCCTGCGTCCGTGAGCCGCCGCCGCTGCTGCCAAAGTGCATTGGCTACTTGGCATATATTTGCTATGGAGGCACATCCAAAAGTGGCAGCAAAGCCAGTAAAACAGCCTCTCAGACAGTGAACAGTCAGAAGAATAAATTTTCTATTCTTTTAAGAGAAATTGTGCTTGTCGCTGCCTTTTTATCTTTTTCTAATTGTCAAATAAGGCTACAGTTATATAGTTAAAATTTAGTAGCAATTTATTTATGAGCATGTTTATTATGAACTCACAAAATCTAGCACTTGTTAGATTAGTTTAAATACTCTACTTGTAAGCATAATTGTTATCAAGCTAAGCTAAATAAATGCTTTTTCTTGTTCCTTTCCTTCCCATTATAAGTATACTTCATTCAGTGTCTTTAAGCAACATATCTGGATGTACTTGGCATATTAGCATTTGGTTCTTGGGGCACTTCTGACAAGAACTCCTGATAAGACGAACAAATGATTGTGGTCCCTTGGAGTTCGTCTTAAAGGAAGTCTACTGTACTTCTAATAACAACCCCTATTATACTTCTCTTGGCATCATTGTCTGTTAGTTCTTACTTACATTGTGTCTAACAAAGAAAACCAGCCCTTAAATTTGCACTTCTTTCTTCGTGCTGTAGGAAATACTTTCCAACTATTATTTTTCTTTCTTCTTAACTCTTCAACATACATACCATGTGCACAATTGTGTGCACCACTTATATTTGCTATTTGTATCCAACTAGGGACTAAGATAGAGCAAGATACATTAGGCTTTCGATAGGGTGCCTCATGGAAAATTAATCTACAAGCTCGAGTGCATTGGTCTCCCTTCAAACATTATATCACGGATCCAGGCATACCTACGGCACAGGCAGCAGTTCGTAGAAAACAAACAATGCTCGTCCGTCATACCTCATATCCTCATAAGTAAAGGCCGCGTGGCTATCGATTGTGTTAAACGTATGTCCAAAAGTTAATCTGAAGGATGCGAAGTGAAAAGCGTGCAACATGCTGGAAAAGCTTAATCTGGGTGGTCTTGCAAGATCGGTTAACAAACAAGAAAGATTGGTGCTGAATTTGTTTTTTTCTGTGAAGACGCATAAGATTGATATGCCCTTTTGAGTAATAATCTCTGAACGGGACACATGGTAGAAGTGTGTTGCCTCATGGCTTCAGAGTTACTTAAAGCTGTTGCCGATCAAGATCCTTTTTAGTGAACAATTCTTCGCACATTGTCGGTTATCTCCGTACACGTGTCCACTCGTCGTATGGACGATTCCATCGACATAAAGGATCTCTATAATTCTCTTCCTCAAAAGCCACTTGTTCATGTCACTGAAAAGGCAATTTTAGAATTTGGTGCAGTTGCCTTCCAAAACAAGTGTGGTGTTTCTGTTTCTCGCTTCCTGGATGTTCTGAGGCTTTACCTTGCCTCTACCTTAGCGGAGTAGAATGGTAAAGTTTTTTGCAAATATAGGCGCTTGTATTGACTCGTGCATCGCTCCAGTGTTAAGTGATTTGTATTTAGCTCCTTTAGATAGAAAGATTCATGAACACTTGGCACAAATGAATGTTGGTAAGTGCTTTCCGTTTGTCGATTATTTCTTGCTTTTGTTTGATTACGATTTTGATGTCTTCGGTAAGTGCTTTCAGCAAGTCTTGCAAGTGTTCCAGGAATGCCTTGAACCACTATCTCTCACGCATGAGCTGCCGAAAAATGGTTCCGTGAGGTTTTTAGACTTAGTACTAACATTTTCAGCTGGGAACGTTTGTTGGACATATAAGCCATGGGGGAAGAAACCTCTTTTGCCACACGCGTCTTCTCACAGCAAACTGGTAAAGCGCAGAATTGCAAAGGCATATATACATAACGCTTTAACAAAACCTTGCTTCCACTCAGTGCCGCGAAGTTTCAACAAGCAGATTTTCCGTCTAGAGGCAACGGGCTATTCCGGTTCGATGCTAGTTTCTGTTTATGAAAAGCTGTGCAGACAGTCAAGAGTAGGTAACGATGGGGATGCTTTACAAAAAGCAACTCCCAAGAGGGCCGTGGTGATACCGTATCTATATGGTATCTCGCATAAACTCAAGGAAACAGGCCAAAGAGCAGGCATATCGGTGGTTTTTCACCATCGAATAAATTGTCTCAGTTATCTGTCCGAACTAGTCTTGTAGGAACCACTGCGAGCAGCTGCAAGATTAAGCACTGTAAAAAGTTTGTTGAGTGTGCAACAGGGATTTTTTATGGTTTACCTCTGTCTTGTGGACTGGAGTACACAGGTCAGTCAGGCAGGTGCCTTAATCTAAGACTACAAGAACATTGTCAAAAAGTAAGAAGTGTAGAAAGGGACGGTTTTTTGGCCTCTAATTGTTCCCAAGTTGGGTGCCAGCCATTGTTCGAAAAGGCAAAGGTCTCGTGTCCCATCCTAACGAAGGCACAAGACTTGTAATCAAAGCTGCAGCAATCGCTCGAGGTAGCTGCATCAGCAAACCATCAATAGCTTTACCTGAAAAAGAATTGCCGTATTTTGATTCGGCACGAGAGGGTCCGGAATGAGCACGTGGTTTCTTACAGTCTCTTTTGACTTTATGGTTTTGTGTTTTTCGTTTTCTGCTCAAGCAAGTGATCTTATCTTCTTTTTTTTTTTGTAACATATATCTGCGTCTTAGTAGTGATGAATCAGCTGAAAGTGTGCGCTCATCCTCGTCTCTTGTGTTTGTTGTCGGAAGTTTTTCGTGCTGAGAAGTTTAATACTGGGACCACTCCTATTCTTGATCTATATGAATGATATCCCGGAAAAACTCCCTAGTGACGTGCATCTAAGCTTATTTGCGGATGACTGTGTCATATTTAAAGAAGTTACCTCGCAGAATGATCACGAAAGCTTGCAGCAGTCAGTCACAGCTACTTCACAGTGGTGTAGACATTGGGGAATGGAAATGAATGTACGAAAGACAGTTTTTCTGCTAGTAACACGAAAGAGAAAACCAGGCATATCTTCTTACGTTCTTAACGACACCATAAAACGGATGTTGACCAGTATAAATACTTAGGCATCACGTTTAATAACAGACTCACTTGGTCTATTTAGAAAGTTTAGAAAAGCTCCACCGAATGCAAAACTTTAGCATATAACACAATTGTGCGTTCAAAACTTGAATATGGGGCTGTTGTATTGGATCTTTAGACCAGAAAAGACATTATGAATTTGGAGCGTGTGCAAAGGAAGCCTGTTAGATTTATTTTTGGAAAATACAAAAGAGAACATTCCCCATCACTTCCAGCTTACCAATAAAATAAGTTCACTTGAACACCGCCGTAAACTTAGCCACCTACAGTTTCTACACAACATCATAAAAGGGAATATTGGCCTTCAGTTGCATTGTTTTTTAGTACCCCTACACACACGGTCGACTATACACAAACACAGCTTTTCTTTTACGCCAATATTTACCAAAACCAAATCTCACATGAACAGTTTTTTTCTGCGCACCATAACGGAATAGAACTCTACCTATTCACGTCATATAATCGAAGAAGTTTACAAAATAATTAGAAAACCATTTCTCTTAATATTGAGTATAAATATGAGCAGTGTTTAAACATTTCTTCCAATTCTGACGTGAATCCCATGCTGAGTGCAGTGCCCTGTTATTGTCTTCAGATTTTTTTTTCTCGTAGTTATCACTTGTGTAAATTGTTTTGCGAAGCAAGTGTCTTGCACTATGCGTTTTTCTTCTTGGATAGTTAGTCTTTTGTGAATGCTTGTCATTGTATTATTCTATTTGCTCTTCCTGCATGGGCCAGCATATTGGCCTGCAGTATTGATAAATAAATAAATAAATTTTAAAAAAGCTTACGATGAGTCTAACTTTGTTCATAGTAAATTTGTCTTCACTCAGCTTCATACTGCAACGCACTGTTGCACATGACTGAAGGCACTACCATATTCAGTGAGTCGTGCGACGTGCTGCTTCTCACGACTTATTTAAAAGCACAATTTGCTCAGCATGGACATAACCAATAACGAATTCATACTGCATTTATAATCAGAGATTTTCTTCGATTTATGCAAGCACATGGCTTCAGAATAGATATTTAATTACAACAAAACAAGGAACAGTTACTATAATACACATATATTAATATATCGTAGCAATATTTCTGTTGCAATTTAATAAATATAAAATGGCTTTATTGAAATAAGCATGTGATCACAAGAAAGCTCTACCAAGCTTGAAAAGGCTTCAAAGCGAGCTGTCAGAACGAAATGCTTTTCATTTTGATTTTAGTTTTGCTCCACCGCTAAAAGTTCCATTCTATTTCTGTTCCAGGATCGAAAAAAAAATGTGTTGTAACAGTTTGTATCGTTATTTATTTGTGTGTGAAAATTTGCAGCAGCATCAAAAATAAAAATATTAGAGTCCTTTTAAGAAGGTGGGACAGGGGGAGAACAGGTTTGCCTGTACCACGAATGAACTTCATAAAGACAGAGCTACAATGGGACAAAAAATGAAGGGACAGGTCTTGTCCCTTCCTTCCTTGTCCCGTTGCTTATCTGAAGTTCAGTATATACCCAAGCCCACATTAACACATTATGTTAGTCTGTACCACGAATTCTTACAAATCCGCGAAAACCAGTGCCCTTCCAAGGTATCAGAGAAGTGAGCATGATCTCAAAAGAAGCCCATCATCGAGCATATACCTTTCATATGCGAGACGACTATTTATATAAAAACAAACTTCTGCACTGAGAATAGCTTCTCCACACTAACATGTGCCACAAGCACGCAATAGTTGACTTGACTTAATACAGAGCTCTTGTCGCTATTGTTTTCTTTTTGGCACAATTTCACGTCGCTATTGTTTTCTTTTTGGCACAATTTCAACATGTCTTTACTTAGGCATTCCTGCTTGAGATACGCACTGGTACTGTTTCCCGAGATACTCACTAACGCTCGCATTGCATGACCTCGCTTGTTCCAGATTGCCAAGTTTCCGGATGAACCAAAAAATGATTTAAAGCAGCGGTTCTCAGACATAGATGTGTTGGGGACCCTTTGTGGACTGGTGGAAGTGGTGGGAGGGGGGGGGGGGGCGTACATAGGTAATTTTACACAGCTGGAGCGTGAGACAGGTGCCTTTCATTGCTACCAAAAACATCAAGCAAACCTGCCACATCACTCCATTTTGTAAAAAAAAAAATGTAAGAAAAAAAAGCGGGTGAGTTTTCCACGGATCATAAAAATGGCTTTGCGAACCCCCATTTCCATTTGAGAACCACTTTAAAGAATTTCATTTTCACTCTGGAACGAAATGATACTAGATAACATTTCTGATACGTTTTCGTTATGGTCAAAAATACTGTTTTCTTTTTTTCTTTTTCATTTTCAGTTTTTGTTCTGTTCTCATACACTGCTTCAGAGTGTAGGCGGTAATAGCTCATTAATTTGACTCCCATTAGTTTGGAGAATAGGATACTTCGTACATATGTTTTTGTCCCGGCAAGTGTATAAAGCTGTCCACTTCTACCCTGAACACCACGCTGTGCAGCCGGCCTTCGGGGAGCGCCTTTGTCGGGTGCTTCGAAAACTAACGCACAAGCGCAATGACAGCTGTAGGCGGGGTCTTCACCGTGTCGTCTGCTAAAGCGCGGCCGCTGAACCAAATCGTGCCGGCTTTGCGGTGAAGCAAAAAGCATCACTCTTGTTATGTGTGCACGCAAATTGAGAAGTCTGCATAGTTCTCGAGAAGCGAAGCGACTGTGCCTTTTCTGCAAGCAATCGTACAAGTAATAAACCTCGCCCTATACATGATCAAAACTTTCAAGCCGCGCTGCCACTGCTAAAGCTAGGTGATTCACTGGAACAGAAAGAATATTCCCACACCTCACATGACTTTTATGATCAGCCCGAAGTTGGGCGCGGCAAAAAGCACAATAAAAATATAACTAGGTGTATTACACCGGGTATTAAGTGTGAATACTGTAGCATTGCATCTGCTGCAATGCACTGTTATTTAGTTAAAAGAACTCATAGAAGAGCGCATAACCATGATTAAGTCTCATCTGGCCAAGAAATGAAAAAAGAAAAGTTCTGTTCAAGCTTATCTGAAAGTAAACATAAACTGTTGGGACATTTACAAATGCCCTTCAGCTAGCTCAACTGCTGTACTTAGATAATTAGATTATTTAGAAGCGGTTGGCATCACCATGAGCCTCGATCACCACCCTCATTCTATCCAGAAGCGAGGCATAGAAGGCGTCATATATCTGAATGTTCGCCCTGGCTTCCTTCTAGCAGTTTTGTATACTGCTGACCACAGGTTGTTCGAAGACAAGCTATGTAGGCTGCGGGAGCACAACGCTGCCTTCATGTTTCGTCATATGTTCTCAATGATCTTCATGTCTGGGGATGGCGGTGGCCATTTCAGGATGGCAACTCCATGCTCTTGCAGGAAAGGAGAAGCGAGGCATAGAAGGCGTCATATATCTGAATGTTCGCCCTAGCTTCCTTCCAGCAGTTTTGTATACTGCTGACCACAGGTTGTTCGAAGACAAGCTATGTAGGCTGTGGGAGCACAACGCTGCCTTCATGTTTCGTCATATGTTCTCAATGATCTTCATGTCTGGGGATGGCGGTGGCCATTTCAGGATGGCAAGTCCATGCTCTTGCAGGAAAGGAGAAATCAACTTGGACGTGTGTACTTGGGAGCGGTCTTGTTTAAGGATAATGTCTCCATCTAGAAACATTCCTACCAAAAGGAATGGCAACGCCACATCGCAGAGAATTGAGAGGTAGCTCTCGGCCGTGAAACAGCCATGCACCCTGACGAGAGGGCCAAGGCCATTTTTTGTGATTGCCCCCCTGACAGTCACTGAACTTCAGCCACTGGCAGCTAGTCGCTGTATGTATTGTGGCATATATCTGCAGAAAATGAACAAATATAGTTCATTAACGGACAAAGCTTTTTGATGCTGCAAAATTTAAACACGGAAAATATAGCACGACAAGGTCCTGACCGAGCCAATGATAGGCGATCTTTTTGTGGTGTCCTTGTTGACATTAGGCGCTGGGGCCAAACACTCGTGGTAGCTACTCATATTTTTATTGAGTGATGGGTATGATGAAAGAAACTCTGAGGGCAAAATAAGGTTCCCATAAAAATAGACAGCGAGCTTTAGCAGACTGGGCCTGAGATGCCATAGCCGCCGACCAGTTGACCTGCAGGTCGTCTAGGGAGGTTTTCGGGCGCGCTTCCCGAAATCTGCAAGTCACACTTGCATCAACTTTAAATTGAAAGTTACCTTCATGTGTTACCTCATGAGTTTAAATAGAGTTACAAAGAATTTTCAATATAACCTTGGTTAATATACATATACTTTTCATCAAGCATACTAATAAAGGGCAATTAGTTAAGTGTTTTAGATAACATTGTTTAGTGTTATAGATAACAACGAAAGGTTAGAGGTGCTGTTCTCAGTGTCTAATGAATTCCAATGAATTACCTTTCTATTAGATATCACTCGCACCTTGCACTAAATAACCAAAAGAAGATTTTTGACGATATTTAGCTGCTAACTTGGAATCAATAAAGTGTTACAACGAACTGCACAGTCATATCACAGCACTGATAAAAGCAGCGGCTGAAACGACTGCTCCTTGAAAGCTTAAGAGCATTGCTTTACATACCGCGTGTTCATAGGATGCCAAACTCGTGTTCTCTGATATTACCGAGCCCTGAACGTAGACTGGTCCGTGAATACCACGCGTTTCCAGCCAGATGCAGACCAGCGAGCCTGATCTGGAGCCATACTGGAGCCACTTCGCCTTGTTCTCAGCTCGCATGAGCGCTTCTGTTCGGTCTTGCTTCGAAAAGGCGGCGCTTCACGGTTGTAGCCAAAAGGTGGTTGAGTCCGAGCTCAGTCTATATTTCTCGGGCTGTAGTTTTCGGCTGTTCCACCATGGCTGCCACAATTCGCAGGTCTTCGTCCTTGGTAGTCACCCGGCGACAAGGTTGCTGAGGGGCATATCCAATGCATCCTTCATTCCTGTACACTTGAACAATCCGGTTGACAGTTGCAAGAGAACGGTTTCTCATCGCAGATATAGCACATTGAGAATATTATCGCAGGGATAAATCTACCATGCGTTGTCTTTCGTCTTCAGGCATGGTCCTTTAATCGGGAGGCAATCCTGGAATGAAGTACTACCAAACATACGTGGCCCTTTTATCACGCAGCGATAAAAAGAAAGTTTGACAGCGCTACGAATCGAAAGGCCACAAGAAATTACTATGGTTGGCTAACGTTTCGAGCCAAGAAAGATATGAAGCGATAAGCGGGCCTTATGTCACCCAGAGACAAAAAAGTATGCAGCTTTATTCTGCACCTGCTAACAGCAGTCAAAATTTGTCATCGGCGCTTGTTTGGTGCACTGATAGCCCCGTACAAGTTTAGCTAAATTGGAACGTTTTTATATTGTCCGCATGAATGGCACGAAGAAACACGGCAGCTGGTAAACAGGGAATAAAGGTGGAATATTAGCGAGTTAAACTCGGCAGCACATGAAAGCAGCGCTATTGGCAACAGCCATACGTTATATCAGTTCTCTAAGGTTAATGAACTAGTCAGATTCTTTTGTTCACAGGTTAGTAAGTAATCAAAACTTTCAAACATTGCAAGATGTTATGTCAGGCCTTACATGATATATTCATCACCAATTTCGTAGCACTCAAGTTTGTGCTTATCAAAAGCAGTCGTGTGAGCTGCGGCATGTTGTTTCTGTTGCACTGAATAGCTTAGTTGTGGCAGTGCCACCGCGGCTTCAAAGTTGTTCTCATGTATGGTTCCGAGGTTTATCACTTGTACAATTGCTTGCAAAAAGCCATAGTCTCTGCGTTTCTCAAGAACTGCACCTATTTCTCAATTTGCATGCGCACTTAAAGGGGACGTGCGACACTTTTGAGATAGCCTTATTTAGCAGCAGAATGCGTGTATTGATGATTACTGAGACGAATGCAACAAGAATAATAGAAATTGGTGCACGGAAAGTGAAGTTAGAGTCCTCAAAGTTCAAAACTTGAGCAGACGATGATGACAAACGTTCTCTTTTGCATTTCACTCGCCTGCTGACGATAAAAATCGCTTCCAACCACAGCGCGTGTCTCGTAAAGACACTCCGGAAATGTCACCTCATGGTTGCCTTCACACAATACCCCGCTACCGGTCTTTTCAGAGGCGTTAGTGTGGTTACTACGAACCACGTGGGTCGGGTAGTCTTTTCGGCGGTGGCGTTAGTGTGGTTACTAAAAACCACGTGCGTCGGGTAGCAGACGCACCCACAGTCACACTGTGTAAGATACACACATTAGCTTTGGGCGGGGTCACTTCTCCGCTTGCATGCAAAACGCATTTTATGGCAACACCAGCGCCCACTGCCTATCGTATTACTGGCTCGCTAAAACGCGGCATGCGTTTCCACTTTTAGTTGCTGGCATATGATAGCCTCATTTGCAGGCTAAGTGCTGAGTTCGTTGTTCCGAAACTGCATAATTTTGAAACAGGAATGATTTCTTTCTGAGAAAGTATAAATAAGGTTCTTGCTGTTTTTAGCATTCATTCGTATGGCCTAGCTACCACCATATGTATATTGCACGCTGTTTCCCCCATCAAGCCAATCAAGAGCGAACGGTGTTTGTCATCACGTCACATGACACGACATCACTTCCCATAACAAAAATAGCCTATGTGTGTCGCCGTTGTCTGAAATCAAGGTAGTTTGTCCCATGAACTACAATTATAACAGCGTCAATTTCCGCGTTGCTATGTGTGCAACGATATCGGCGTGTTCCACAGCACCGGAAAAACCAATAAAGAATACATGCTCAAATAGTGTCGCAGGGCCCATTTAACATGAGTGATGCTTGCTTCACCGCAAAGCGAGCGCAGTTCGGTCAAGCGGCCGCGCTCTAGCAGACGATGTGGTGAAGGCTTCGCCAACAGCTGTCACTGCACTTGGGCGCCAGTTTCTGAAGCACCCGGCAGAGGCGCTCCGCAGAGCACCAGCCACATGGCGCGGTGTTCAGGGTAGAAGTGCATGGTTCTGTACACATACTTTAATCACGTCATACTCTAGTCAACTCAATCATATTTTGTTCAATTCTTTGAGCACACCGAGCACAAAGCGCTGAAAATGTATGATGCAAAGAAATGAAAAAGGTGTTTGCGAACAATCAAAATGTCTACAGAAAGGTGCGGTTGCCATTGTTGTGGATCCCGGTGCTGAGTTGTAACCCACCGCTGCCAACCAGTTGTTGCGGCTCTCGGCGCTGTTCACCAGTAGTTGCTCCGAATCCCAGCGCTGAGCACCCGTTGTTGCGGACCGGGGCCTACCCGGTCTTTTGTGGTAGCGTGGTGTAACTTTGGGTTAAGGAAACGAACGCTGACAAGATGAGGATACGAAAAACACAGGTTTATGGCACTATTTACACTTATTTACAGCACAGAAAGGCTAGGAGTCACACAAACCACGAGCGTGGTTCAGAGCGACGTCCAGCACTCTGCGGCGTCGTTTTAAACCCTGTCGGGCTCCTCCTTGATTGGAACGTCAATCACACACACACAAGACACAGCCCACAGGGCATAATTCAGTAGCACATGGCCCGCCGAATAGTTATTGCCCCTCTTGACGCAAGGCTCTGAGGATAGGGGAAATGGGGTTCCTTCCCGGAACAATTTGGCAGTTAGGTTGCTTCCGTCTTTCCTTGGAAGGGCAGCCAAAGAGTAGACACTTGAATAGCGGAGACACGACCTGTGCGGTCAGTCTGCTTTGCTGTCTCGCTAAACAAGCTGGCCCGAGGAATTGCTTGTAGAGACATTGGCTCTCGGACCATCTTCTAATGCCTTTGTCGCTCCCCACCGCTGGATCCGAGAAACTGGGGTTTCGGGCGTGGGAGCGCTGCCCGGCTCCGTTTCTCAGCGACAGCATGGCGCCTACGGACGACGGTCATAACAGCTTTCCCCTCGCCAGATGAGTCTCGCAGAGTAGCAGTCACCGCTGCTGCTTGAAGGGACGACGAAAGGGTCCGTAGTTGAATGCCAGGAACTCACCTTGCTTGTCGTATGGTCTGGGCAACTGCCGAAAACTTTGACAGCGTCTCTGAAACTCGACCACATGCACAAGCAAGCACTCGGCGCCCTTCAAACAAACCAAGCCAAAAGAGGGATGGGAAACCAGTTTTCATTACTAGCTTTAACAATAAGCTAACATTCCGAACTCTCAAGACTCACTTGCGCTGAGAAACCAGACAAGCTACCTTACATATTATACATAATAAGTTGCACGAAAAAAACTAAAATATCAATTTTGATACATCAAGTCGCTCTTTCCAAGCCAGAATGGCTTAGAAAGAGCAGCTGAGCGCATCAGCGTTTCCCTTCAATTTGCCCTTATACCTAATGCCAAAATGATATTTTTGAAGAATCAAGCTCCACCTCACAAGGCGACTGTTCTTCGATGTCACGATTTGCAGCCAAGGGGACAATGGTCTGTCTCTAGTTTAAATTTAGCACCTCAGAGATAACACTGCAACTAATGAACGACCTGCACAATGCAAGCGCACTCCTTTCCTGAAGCGTAGTACGTTATCTCACGAGAGCCCGATTTCTGGCTCAAGTAAAGTGCGGCTTTGTTTGTTACCGCAGTCGTCCCGACATGGAACGTCTCCCTCCTTTTCTTCGCTGACCACTTTTATCGGTTCTGTCTCGTGGAGAGCATTGGTCAAGCACGCGGATGCTGAACAAATTCGGATCAAGCGAGCGCTACAATTGTCCTAACGTCCGTCTTTGTATACGGCCCCCAACAACCGTCTACTACTTAAGACATTAGGCTCACCAGCTTCCCAAAACCTTAACCTACACTGTGACCTAACGGTCTACCTCAGCGATTAGGGAAAGCTCAATGATCCGCTCATATGATCAATTGATCAATCATTCTTCAAAGAAGACAACAACAAAAAAGTAACGAATACTGCCTTCTAGCAGGTTTGTTCGGTTAGTTACGTGCCTTTGCTAACGCCTTTGATTAAAGAAAACACTGAGTTCTGAGCGTTTTCAATTATTCTCATTCCTACAGCGCTGAAAAATGCACGGCACTACTAACCAAACGCTTAAGCCTTCACAGTTTGTTTAAATTCTTAGTCAAACGTTACGTTGTAACACACCGCGTACAACAGAAAAATAATCCTAGGTAAAAACACCTGAACAGCAATTGCATAGGTTTTATGCGAAAACCGTGCCCCAATGACTCTCGATTCTCAATGCGCGCAACGACAACTCCACAGTGTCGCGCCAAACTTAATCATTTTTGTCGTGCCAAACTTAATCATTTTACGAAATCATTCGTTTTTCGCTAACATCTTCTTTCAAATGCTCATTCACGCCATATCCACATGACAGTGAAGGCATGCGACATAACACTAAACCTATGAAACACTAGAAAAATAACACACTTTTTTCAGTTTTTACCTTCTGCACATTTTCGCACTACTGATTAAATCACTTCGATGCTAACTTTCAGCTTTTGGTTTGGCAGTTTTCCTTCAGAAAAATTTACTCCGCATCACGTAACTTGCAACATTAAAAGAACTCAAATTTGCATCTCCAATGCTATACTGAGTAACCATATTTAACACGCCTGTGCAAAAGTTACTTTCAGCCTTTGGTGTGGCAGTTTTCCTTCTGAAAAATTTACTCCACATCATGTAACTTACAACATTAAAAGAACTCAAACTTGCATCTCCAATTCTACACTGAGTAACCATATTTAACACGCCTGTGCAAAAGTTACTCGAACTGACTGTTCCCCCTTTCTCAACTAGTTCCGCTTGAATCACACACAATGGGGTCGCGGTCCCAGCGGCTTTTGAACACGCCAGAGGCTACGAAACGCATTCATGCGTTTCGTAGCCTCTGGCGTTCCGTTATTGTTATTGTTATTGTTACAACGTTCCGTTGTAACAATAACAGACCCTCTGTTATTCAAGACTGCAATTTCTCAGCAATGTTTGTAACTATACGCAGTTTCCATTATCTATCTTTGTCTTGTATGTGCTTGAATTCTTACTTATACATTTTTAGTTGACTTATGTTGCCTTCGTGATTTGCGCATCTAACACTTGTTTCTTTTTTTGTCTTTTTTTTGTGTGTTATAAAATGTTGTACCCACCCCCTTTGTAATGTCCTACGGGCCCTGAGGGTATTCTAATAAATAAATAAATAAATAAATGTCCTGTTGTCACGCCTCATTCTGCACTTCGGCCGGCTTTCCTCAGGAATGTGAAAGGGACGCCAGAAGCAGTGGTGAAACCTGCGCCATTTTCCTTTCGTGTTCTCCCCTACGCGGTATTTAGCCACTCTGCCCTTTCAACTTTGGCCCATCGGGCAAGGCCGCTTTCCTAAAGTCGTGGAACTCAACCACGTGTTTCGTTGGGGTAATGCACCTCGTTTGCCCCCTCTACACCTAGCTCGCTCCTTGTGCTTCCAGGAACGCCACCATTGACGTTTCTTGAAACGGATTAACGGCCTAGACTTTCGTCTCTGTCGGGACGGAGTGGGACCTGCCCTAGGCTTACGCAGTGCGGTACGCTTCCGCTTCTTTCTTTTTCAGCGATGTTTGCGTGCCTCCTTTCTCTCGATGCCATCATCATGTCGCGTCAGGACCTCAGAAGTTGGGATGCTCGCTGGAGCTGGTGCTAGCTCTTCCCTCCCGCTAACGTTTTTTGAACTCTGCGTCACGACAGACTGTCGGGCCAAATTATCTTTGTCAACACTGATGAAGCCATTAACTGGGCCCTCTCCGATGGCATCGCTGCATTTCTGAAGCGTCGCGTCCTCGCTCTGATTCGCCACTGTGCTAATCATGCCTACATATGACGATGTCGAAACGTACTCTTGAGGCACGAAGGAGGTTTCCAGCATCTTACTGGGCCCATTAGGGCTGCTGGCACTCTCCTCATCCACGCAAGGAGCGTCTTTCGACATCGTCCCTACCTCCAGACCAGCCAAGGCCTCGTTCTCAGCATAATCTACCTTGATGCATTCTAGAATACGCGGGCCCTTCTCTGGCACGATCTCTGTTTCTAGCTCTTCATGACGTGCCTCAACTTCCGGCGCTTTGTGACGAACCTTGCTTTCAGACTCCGGTCTGATTCTTTCTTTCTTTTTGCTAATAGAAGTTGCAAATCTTTTGATTAGCTCTGCTTTAACAACTTCGTAGTTGTTCGCGTGCCACTCACTGAGTCGCACCACAACATCCACTGCCTCGCAGGGCAGAACTGTAAGTAGCTTCTGAGACCACGTGTCTCGCTCACACGACAGTTGCCTACACTTTCGTTCAAACAGTCTAAGATACAGGCCCATATCCCATGATACCTCATGTGGCTGCATGTACCTATAAATCTCGAACTCTGCATCCCGGGAAGAAGTGCTCCTCGCTGGGCTCCCAACCTCTTACTTAACTCGTTATCTTGTTTGAAAAATTCAATCTCGAGGTCTAGTTTTTCGTTTTTTTCCCTTTTCTTCCATCTGCGCTGCTCTTAACTTTCTTTCAATGATGAGGTCCCATTCTTCACTTAGTTCCTCATCATCAGCCCTCAAATCGTTAATCGCTTTTATGATTATGGCTTTTCATGCCAAACCCTTTGTATCGATCCCAAATTCCTCACACAACAGCAACAAGTCTGACTTCTGCAGCTCCTGTAAGTCCATGGTGCTCGCTACTTCCAAAAATAACTTCCCGAAACGGCGAAACTGAGTCTTTCGGCAAAGTTAACTACCAGTTCTAAAATTTAACCCTCTTCTAGAACCTGGTTAACTCAAAGGAAAAGCCAAGCACTCACCCATACGTGATCCATGTCTCAGGCCGCTGCTTCTCGTGGGCCGACTGTTGTTCTCCCTTGTAGCTTCGTATCCGACCGCTGCCAACCAGTTGTTGTGACTTGTAGCTTCGTATCCCACCGCTGCTCACCAGTTGTTGCGGCTCTCGGCGCTGTTCACCAGTAGTCGCTCCGAATTTCAACGCTGAGCACCCGTTGTTGCGGACCGGTTTGTGGTAGCGTGGTGTAACTTCGGGTTGAGGAGACAAACGCTGACAGGATGAGGATACGAAAAAAAAACAGGTTTATGGCACTATTTACACTTATTTACAGCATAGAAAGGTTAGGAGTCACACAAACCACGAGCGTGGTGGTTGAACTGTTACATGGTTCAGAGCGACGTACAGCACTCTGCGGCGTCGTTTTAAACCCTGTTGGGCTCCTCCTCCTTCATTGGAATGTCAATCACACACACACAAGACACCGCCCACAAGGCATAATTCAGTAGCACATGGTCCGCCGAATAGTTATTGCCCCTCTTGACGCAAGGCTCTAAGGATAGGGAAAATTGGGTTCCTTCCCGGAACAGTTTGGCGGTTAGGTTGCTTCTTCCGTCTTTCCTTGGAAGGGCAGCCAAGGGGTAGACACTTGAATCGCGGAGACACGACCTGTGCGGTCAGTCTGCTTTGCCGTCTCGCTAAACAAGCTGGCCCAAGAAATTGCTTGTAGGGACATTGGCTCTTGGACCATCTTCTAATCCCTTTGTAGCTCCCCGCCGCTGGATCCGAGAAACTGGAGTTCCGGGCGTGGGAGCGCTGCCGGGCTACGTTTCTCAGCGACAGCATGGCGCCTACGGACGACAGTCATAACACCATCCACAACCTCATCAAAATCGCACTGGCAATAACGCGTCAGTGGCTGTGGAAAACATTTCGATTTTACTTAGTGCATGCAAACTGGGTGAGCCCTCTCCATAATCCTGTTGGCAGTGACTGGTGTCAAAGCTGTGACAATGGGCAGGTAGCAATCCTGCGTCCAGGAAAACCCAGGAACGACCAAGAAGTGAGCACACAACTCACACGCCTAAAGCCACGGGGCATGCAGTTTGTCGTGCAAGTTTTTGTACCACATACCGGCTTTCACTCAAGATCAAGTTTGCATGAAATTCACAAGGACTAGAAATTTCTTTCGCGAGACTTTAAACCCCTTAAAAATGCACGTGGTGACTTAGAAGGCTGCTTTAGTGTCATGACACTCTCCCTCCAAGTAGAAGAAAGATGGCTTCATTTGCCAGCATCAAGTCTCCCTCTCCCTTTTTTGCATTGCAGGTGTTTCCAGGCATTTGGGAGCCACTGCTTCTTCAAGTTTTTTTTTTTCTTTATCACCTTACTTTGGTACCAAACACATAATACAAGCGATACTGGTAGGAAAGTATGAAATGTACAATATTTACATGATGACTTATTAGTCAACCAGGATGGTGCTAGTTTCGTTAAGGCAAAAATTACGCAAGCTCACCAGAGACTTCAGTCGTAGAAGCCATACTGGTGGCTACGGTGCCACTTTATAATTCTCAAGAAACCAGTGAATGCTTTATCTGAAACAGGCCCATGCCGGCCGTGCATCCTTATCAAAATTGCAACCTACCATTCTCGCTCTCCATATGCAATGGAGGCCCATGAGCATAACTGCATCAAAAGGCATAAGGCATTGAGAATACAAAATGTGACTTTGTGCTAATTCAGCCCGGTTCTGTACGAGAAGCAGCCAGCTTGTACCAATGAATCAGGTGTGCAAACTGTGGCCAGCTGATTTCTAATTTCTACACACTGCAGTGCAAAACTGACCTTGAAAGGTGCGCCATAAATGGACTCCCCACCGTCGCCGGTGCCCGTCGGGTCCCCTCCCTGAGCGATGAAGCCCTTGACCACACGGTGGAAAATAGTGCCATCGTAGTAGCCTTCCAAGCAGAGCTGCACGAAGTTGCGACAGGTACGTGGTGCCTCCTTGGACCACAGCTCCACTTCGATGTCGCCAACAGACGTTACCAGCAACACCTGCATGTACCCACTCTTGGGTTGAGTCTTCTTTCAATCCTTACTATGCATTTAAAGATACAGCTTGGAATTCATAACAGCAGTGTATCTACCACCTTTATATTACCCATGCTCTACCAGTTGAGTCACAACGGAAGGGCTGACACTCCCAGGGATTACACGCTCATAAATATCTAACAAAGTAGATGACAAAGTGCCTTCCATTGTAGCCCCAACTGGCAGGGCATTGGTCCCATAATTCAAAAGTTGTGGGTTTGGATCCCAGTAATGTGAAGGGTGTTTCTTGTCTGCTTTTATTTCTTTCAATTTCTTGTCATGCCTTCCAAAGCTTAACCGACAATCTGATTCACTTGCTACATCAAAGAGGCATGTTTTTCCTTAGTAGTGTGTTTTATCAACAGAGCTGTTTAAGCGAACTTTCAGTGCATGCAGAGCGAGCAGACTTGAGCACCTTTATGAACAGGCATGTAATCTCTTTGTCGTAGTCTTCATTTCTGCTTCACTCCCAGAACAAATTTCGTTGAAAAGCTTTAAAAAGTTAGTATGACTTCTCAAAATGTTCTTTCCAATTGGGCACCTTGCCCGGGCCACAGCAAAAGAAGCATCTGCTTATCCATACGCGAATTTCTCGGTGATGCAAGAATTCCATGTTAACTTATTCTAAATAAAATATTAGCACTTTGGTATTTCTCTCACTAGCTTATTGTTATTATATTATTGTACTATTCTTATCTTCACTGCTGCATGAACCATGGAGATCTTTGGACACCCTGCTGTACGCCGGCTTCGAGCTGAACAGCACTTGCATGGCAGTCCAAAGACCTTCGTGAACGTTGCCGTGAAATTCGATCAGGTGGTACAATCGCTTTGGTGATTATTCTACCAGAGTTTGGCAATGTTGGTAAAGTAGAGGTTTAGGTTTGTGAGCTTGTTGAAAGCAACCACCAGCCCAGCCGTGCTCGACAAGCCGCATGGCGAAGAACTTTTTGGGCCCAACAAACAATCTCTGAAACTTCTTGGTGCCTTCTACACAGCTGTGCCTTGGCGGGGCAGGCAAATTAATGAATGGCTATGCATTGTCCAAGGACAAGAGCAACCTCTTCTCGAATATCCCGCAATCGTTGTCCTAGGTGTCGTCAAGTTCGTCAGCACTGTCCCGCCAACTCGGCCGGAAATACCACCTCAAGAAGTCCCTCGAGCCCTTTTCACCGGTGCTATCCCTCCCATTTTCACGGTCTTACTCTATGACTACAGATTGGAAGTGCGCTCAGCTTAAGACTTACTGCAAGCAAGGATGGCCTCGGAAAGAGAATCTGCCTCTCAATAAGAGCCAGTTTTGGGCTCGTTGTGCTGAAATCACTATCAACGATCACTATCAAGCACACTCGTGCCCTCTTCTTTGCGCAAGCACATCCTGTCCCTGATTCGAGATAGGCATTTCGGAGGGGGCTGTTTGGAGGAGGCTGTTTGATGGCCAACCATGGGAAATCAAATGAAGACCATGGTGGAAAACTCCCAATCGCACCACCACGCAGGCCCAGCGAGCAGAGCCACTGTTTCCTACAGTGATGCCTATACTCGGCGACAACTTTTCTTGGCACTGAAGGAAAGCTACGGGGGTGGAGCTTTTACACATGTAGCACTATGCGAAGTAGCCCGATTTGGTGCGCATCTCGTAATGCTGTTGAAGGTGATGGGGGCACACCATCAGCATTTCTTATAGATGCAGACGCCGCTTAGCGTTTGAGGTACACGTAAAAAAGTGGGACTTTCTCGCGTGTTCAAAATTACAGGAAATATGAATATCTTAATGGTCTGAGCTGCGTCCTGTCCCAAATAGTTTCATGTAGAAAACACAGACAAGATTGTGGAACTACATTCACTGGCAGTACGATGAATGCGATTTGGCTCTGTAGACTCTGCTCCAATGCCAATAAAAGTTGTCGCCGCGTATAGCTGCCCTTGGGAGCAGGTCGCGGTTGGACATTTTTTATCCCAACGAAGCAGATTACCTTCTCGTTGACTACTATTTGAGGTACCCCAATCGACAATGTCCGTGGTGGTGATCTCGTGATCAAAAGTGTCCGCAAGACATGGGATCCCTGAGACACTCGTCAGCGACAATGGACTACAATTTTTGTCAGTAGAGTTCCGCGCCTTCTATCATAGTTACAACTTTTCACACATCAACAGCAGTCGCAGATACCCTCAAGTCAATGATAAGTCGAGCGCATGGTGCAGACCCCCCCCCCTGTCAAGGACCTTTTCAAGAAGTCTCCAAACTGGCCCTTGGCTTTCCTGTCGTACCGCAACGCACCTGGCATCACTGGCTACAGCCCTTTTCAGCTACTAATTGGACGCACCCTCTAGACTCGCCTTCCTGTGCCAACAGCAACACTTATTTTCAAGTTTCCTTGCACTGCCGACTTCAACATGCGAGACACGACCCAACGCTGCAGCCATTGTCAAGATTTTGACTGTCGATAGGCTGTGAACGACTTACGTCCTCTGGAGGAGGGGGAGACAGTGTGGATTCGGGACGCAGAGTGTGCGGGCACAGTGCTTTGCAGCGTCCACGACGCTCTTATGTGGTACAGGTGGATGCAGGAGCTCTTGTTCGCAACCAGAGACATCTGGTACCTTAGCTGTTTGAGGCGTTGGGCGATGGTGAACATTTGCATTGACAGCAAAGTCAGCTGTCGTTTGGTGGTGACTTCAGTAGAACCAGTCGTCTATTCATTTATTCGTACCTCAAGTGTCCCGAGGGACATTACATGAGGGGTGGGCAAAAAAACATGATATATGAAACAAAAATAAAGCAAAGCAGCACTAACAATAGCAACAAAATAGAAAAACAGTAATAGATCATAATTACTAAGATAAAATATGGCTTTCCACGGCTGTCTTAAATTGGGCAAACTGAGATGACATGGCAATGACGGCGGGAAGGTCGTTCCAGTCTTGCGCTATGTGAAGGAAAAATGATTTCTGGAACGTCTTTGTTTTTGAGCATACGAGATACTATACGGCATTGGGATGAGAATGGCGCAATGCCCGATGTGCACACCTGATCAATGCATTGCCTGGTGGCAAGGAATGAAGGAACTTACGATACAGGCACAAACATGAAACTTTACGGAAAGAGGCAAGATGAGGGAAAGTAAGTTGAGATTTGACTGCTGACACAATTATGTTAGTCGAGTAATTCGAGATGATGAATCTGGAAGCATGGTTCTGGATGGATTAGGAAGGTTAGCTTAATGAAGATCACAAATGGCATTAGCATACTCCAGTTTAGGCCTGACAAGTGTTTTATAAGCTATTAGTTTAGTAGCAGCAGGTGCGGCGGCAGGCTTGCGACGAAGGTATCCAAGAACTCGATTAGCTGAGTTAGTGATTCTATTATGTGTAATATCGATGTTAGATCAGATGAGATATGAACACCCAAGTATATGGTAGTGTTGGTAGCGGCTATGGGGTAGTTGTTTAGAAAGTAAGTGTTAGCGATGTAGTTATTACAACGATGAAAATTCATTAGGAAAGTTCTGTTAATATTTAAGGACATCAACCAATCCTCACACTATTCCTGTGTAGTGTCAAGATATGACTGTAAGACGGAAGAATGTGAGACATTATTTACAGGGTGGTACAACATGCAGTCATCAGCTAATAGTCTAATAATACTAGAGGGTCCCCAGAGGGTTCCCAAGCCCGATGCAGACTCCCACTCGCCCTGTGCCCGAGTGTAACAGTCTTCCGCCATTAGCTAACATCGGTACCCTGCCAACAGCTGCATCGCCACAGGTTGTCCCAGCTACCCCTTCAAGACCACCAGCGTCGGGGGTGTGCACACGGTCTGGACGTTTTGTTACGCTACCTGTGCGGCTGAACTTGTAGTGTGCAGCGAGTCGACCCATCATAACGCTTCATTGTTATTGTTTATCCCAAAAAAAGGTATGTAGAGGGCGCGTGACATACATCACTACAGCTTTGCAGGCTCTGGTCACTTTTGTTGGGAATGCGTCTCGTTACTGCGGCCCTCGGGCTTCAGCCTGCGTCCATAGCCACCTCGACTTGAACGCGCCCACTACCAGACTAGATATACCCCACAATACCGAAAATTCAAACGAGGGTGTTTTAAATACAGGAGTCGCAACAACTGGACACAGGTTTTACAACCACAAGGGTAGAGTTGAGTAGAACCTTGGACAGTGGCACACACCCACGCTAGGAGATTGGCCAAGAACCGTGTAGTTTTCAGTAGTTCTTAATTATTTGATTAAATGTCGCCCAGTTAATAATGAAAGAAGGAGTAATATAAAAGAATTGCAAATACTACCAATAGATGAGTACCGACATATGTAGTTACTCTGAACTGCATAATTTAGGAAATAATAAGTATTCGTCGTTGTTGCTGTTGTTTTCCTTTGTACATGTCTACTCTCTTGGTCAACCAGCATGTCCACAACCTTCATTACACATTATTCAATTTTTTCTTTATGATCGAATAATTTCTTGTCCTTAGTCTCGATTCTAAATTGTATTCCTTATATTAAACGTCAGTTTCATGCTCAATCCTTCGCAGTGGGTAAGAGCTAAGAATCAAGGGTTGAGAAGCAAGTAACTGCACCAGTTTTTCCAGTGCAGGATGCAATATTGTTGATGGGCGAGAGAATGAGGGCGAAGAGAGGAGGAGAATGATGAAGAATCAATGAAATCTGAAGGTGAGTACGTGTCTCAATCGCTCAGCTATCCAGGCATGCTAGCAGGTCATAGGATATCCTTGCGTAGTAATTGTACAGAAGGGAAGAAAATAAAAGGAGAAGAAAGAGAGAAAAACGCACAAGGCCAGAGAGAGAGAGAGAGACAGACAGAAATGATGGGAAAAAAAGAGATAAAAAGACACCGTCTCATAAAAATGTTAAAAACTACAACATAGAGATGCAACAGGTGGGAAAGAGAGGCGGTCTCGCCAAGCCCAGTTAGGTGCATGCCCGCCAGCTTTGCTGTGACTCAACCTTGTGCGGCTTTGAGCTAACACTGTGACATCTTTACAAGAATAGTAAGGTGTACTTGTCGCACTCGCCCACCACTTGCATTTCAATGGAGGTACGAGAAGTGCTCGAGTCGTATGTAATTAGGCGCACGTCCCCAAGTGGTTGAAACTTCCGGAGCCACCCACAGCAAAGTGCCTCATCGCAACTTAGAGAAGTGTGGCAGCTTGGGCTAGTCGGTATAGAGAACAGAACGACGACAACGCGAGAACAGAACGACGTCCTTCTTGTCTCTTTGTCGTCGTTCTGTTCTCGCGCTATAACTATCGTCATGCCTCATCGTAGTTTCGGCGCGTAAAATCCCATGAGATCGCTTCGAGTAGTGCATATGCTTCTCATTAGCAAGTACGCAAGGAGACAAGACCAAAAGAAAAATGCAGCCACGACTTACCTTTCCACTGGTTGGTGGTTCTTGTATGTATATATTACTCATGTTATGTGCAATCGCGGTGCTTAGTCTATGCGACCATTAATGAGTGCAACCGGCGACTTTCTGCTTTCTGCTTCTAACGCAACATATCTGCCAGTGTATGGTGCACTGTAAAATTCAATGTTTGGCCATATGATCCCGGCGCCGCTTGTTTACGTTTACGAAGTCACAAGTCAACGGCCCAAGCTACGGTGCCTACTCCAGCCCATGACCTACTGTACTGCTGACCTGCCCAGCTGGCGGCGGTCTACGGAGCTCCCTGCACCGGCTCGGATTCCAAACTTCACCGCCTAGGGGGCGATCGAGTTACCCCAGACTCAAAAATTTCAACAAAGAAGTGCCTTTTGCACCACAACAGACAGGGATGGATCAAGTGGCACAATGGCTCCATTTTCACAACGAGAGTGGGAAAGGGCTGAGCAGAGGGTTCCAAGTAGTACATCAACAGGCCCAGATGGCATTCCAATTATGCTGATAAAGACATTGGGTCCGAAGTCTAAACAGACTTTAAGAGAGGCAGTGAGCAGAACTATAATCGATGGTGAAGTCCCTGATGGATGGAAACTTATCAGGATGAGCATGATTTATGAAGGAAAGGGAGACAAAGAGGACATAAACAACTACCATCCCATAACAGTGACATCAGTGGTCTACAGGCTGGCGATGCAGATTATAAAGGAAAGATTGCAGGCATGGATAGAGGATGAGGGGGTGCTAGGGGAACTGCAGAATGGGTTTCGAAAACACAGGAAGTTGGAAGACAATCTGTTCTCACTGACGCAATGCATCGCAATCGCAGAAAAAGAACTCAGGCCCCTGTCGCTAGCATTTTTTGGATATCAAGGGAGCGTACAATAGCGTGGTTCAAGAGGACTTGTAGAGAATACTAGACACACTGGGTGTGGAAGATGGAGTCACTAATTTTTTAAAAGAAATCTATAAAAGTAACAAGATAGTTGTAAAGTGGAAAAAAACAGGTATCCGAGCCCACAGAGGTGAAACGGGGACTTAGGCAGGGGTGTCCACTGTCACCCTTGATATTCATGATGTACCTACAAGGATTAGAGGCCAAATTAGAGGGAAGTGGACTTGGCTTCAACCTCTCTTTAGTCAAACAAGGAAAACTCATTGATCAGGCACTACCAGCATTAATGTACGCAGATGATATAGTGCTAATGGCCGACAACAAGGAAGATTTGCAGAGATTGATGGACATCTAAGGTAATGAGGGAGATAGGTTAGATTTTAGATTCGGTAAGGATAAATCAGCCGTCATGATTTTTAATGATAACGAAGGTAGTGAGCTTAGAATACAGGAAGTCACGCTAGAGATAACAGAGAAATACAAATATCTGGCCGTATGGATAAGCAATATGGGACCGAGTACCTAAGGGAACACGAATTATACGTGACGACTAAAGGTAACAGGAATGCAGATGTGTTGAAAAATAGGGCACTGTGGAATTACAATAGCTGTGATGTTGTACGAGGAATATAGAAAGGGGTCATGGTTCCTGGGCTGACGTTCGGCAATGCGGTCTTGTGCATGAGATCAGAAGTTAAAGCAAGATTAGAAATTAAGCAACGTGGAATAGGTAGGCTTAATTGCTTTAGGAGCTCACGGGAATACACCAAATTAGGGAGTACAAGGTGATATGGGATGGACAACATTTCAGGGCAGGGAAGCTATAGCAGCAAGATAAAATTTGAGAAGCGATTGAGATAAATGGGGGAGGAGCGTTGGGCTAGGAAGGTTTTCAGCTACTTGTACATGAAGAATGCCGATACAAAATGGAGGAAGAGAACCAGGAAATTGATTGGTAAATACTTAGAAAACAGCAGGTGCTCAAACCAAAAAGAACTATCAGTTAAGAAGAAAGTGAAGGAAACGGAGACTGACATGTGGAGAATTGGCATTATTAAAAAGTCCGCACTAGAGATCTATCGAACTTTTAAGCAGGAAATCGTCAAAGAAAGGATCTATGATAATACTCGGGGTAGTTCTCTACTGTTTGAGCCCAGGACGGGAGTATTGCGAACCAAGACATATCGGGCCAAATACGAAGGGGTAGACACAGTATGCAGTGCGTGTGGAGAGGAAGAAGAAACTGCCGAACACTTGGTAATGTTCTGTAAAGGGCTTCACCCTATAGCTCAGGATGATGGCGCAGAGTTTTTTAAAGCACTGGGGTTTAGGGACAGGGAGGGCAAAATAAACTCTAAGCGAGTAGACTTAACTAGAAGGAGGTTATGTGATTGGTGGATAAAGTCAAGGTACGAGTGAAAATTAAACCATTCACTGCAAAGTACGAATCCTCAACCTCACTATTTAAAGGGGAAAAATATATAAATCTAGTTTTTGATTCATTAAGTAATACGGCTTGGTAGCGCTAGCCACCGCCCAATCTAAAGGGCACAGCTGTATTCATCCATCCATTTATCCAGACTTTAAGCGGGTAGATTTAACTGACCTTTTTCCTTCCTCCGTGATTTAACTGGGAGAGTCTATTTGCACCTCAACAGCTCGGGGTCACGTGACCCAAGTTGCAACGTCACATATGACGTCATTGGTTAAAACGATCGGCTTCAACTGGCTACGTCTTATTGTGACTACGTCTTGTCAAGCGACTCCGAGGTCACGTGATAAAAAAAAAAATAAGGAAGGCGCGTTTTGTTGTCATCACGGTTCGTGTGCACGAGTTCCAGTTATCATGTGACCGTCATCCACACTTCCACGCTGCGTGCCCTGGATTAAAGAGCTCGACCAAGGAAGCCCGCGTTATCGAAGTCACTCCACTGTGCCGCTCATGAACTTAGTGCTGTCGAGGAGAGTGCCAAGTGTGTTGTGTCACAGGTTGCGTGTAGGGAGCCTACATGAACTGCCGGTCATGTAGGCTCCCTAGTTGTGTGGCGCTACGAAGGCTAGGGCACGCGATAGGAACAGGTATGTTTGCCGGCATTTGCTGCTACCGCTGTTAGCGCCATATGCTCTACATCGAAGGAATTTACTGAAGTCTACAGGTGTACAGCCCGAAGTCCTCCCGATGACCATTCGGTTGAGCTTCGCGTCGTTACACAGATAGCTGATTCTCATTTTCTGAAGAACCAGTGAGCAGTCGACTGTTAAATTTCATGTGCAACCTACAGAGGTCAAGTGGAAATTATAAGGGCTCGTTTTTCTTTGTTAGACACAATATTAACGAGAGCTGGTCGCGTACTGTGAACTGGTCGTGAACTGAAACTTGTCTAGAATGCCGGAATGGCACGCACCAACACTCTCTGGCGCCATGTATACCGATAACTAGTTGACAGCCCTCACTCAAGCATTAAACCTTAGCGGCTTTGCATGCAAGAATTTGGGCTCTTTCTAACCAGTTGTAATCAGAAAATGCCGTCAGCGCAGTCCGGAGCGTGCCTTTTCGGTGTTTTAGACAAATGTGCTCACTAGTGACCTGTACTGTACTACGTTACGTATCCGCACGGCAACACACCTGACTCGCCAGTGAGACGAGCACTCGCTCTGGTCCCTGCTTAGGTGATCTAGTGGTTATGGCGCTCGGCTGGCGATCCGAAGGTCGCGGGACGGAATCCGCGGCGGTAGCATTTTCGATGGAAGCAAATATTTGTTTGAGACCCGTGTGCCGAGATTTAGGTGCATGGTAAAGAACCCCCAGGTGGTCGAAATTACCGCAGCCCTCCACTACGACGTCCCTCATAATCTTATCTGCTCTTGGGGCTTTAAACCCAAACAAATATTACTCTTTGGTGGAGTGGCGAGGCGGTATGAAGAGGTGCAAAAGAGAACAGGGTACCGTGGCGCAATGTAGCAAACTAAGGGAAGAAGCAGGAGACCGTAAGTGAATTTGGCCCGCATCCTAGCATCTTTTTTTTTCTTTATAGTGTAGTCTACGTACATTGCATCATAGTTCACTGATTGATGTGCACAATCTTGTACTACTTGCCGCACTTGAACAACTGCAATATTCTATGAACTTGCCAACGCACATGAATAGTTGCAGTACACAGTGTCAGTTCAGGAAGCACTACTTTCTTGTACGTCAGTGCTCGTATCGTACCATATGTAGTTCCTGAGCCACAATATTGGCATGAAGCTGCAAAGCTATAGCTTCTTTAATGACAACATGCACGAGGAGGTATAGTGCTTACCAGTAAATACTTGGCAGGCATTACCTTGGAATTCAAGGCGACTTTAGGGGTATGTTTTTACTTGCAGTTTGTCACATTGTTTCTGAACCTGTATCTTGAAGCTTGAGTTCGGTATGGCATGACTGGGCACTTACTGTAGTTCCCGCTCAATTGAAATGCTCAAAGCAGACGTGTGTTTTACATTTTCATCTATAAACTAACTTATATGTAATTAAATATTAGCAAACTTTAAACTGAAATAAAGGTGCATAGAGGACAGAACACAAGTAGAAGTGGACATGACAAGTGCAATCCTGTCTACTCCTTCTTGTGTTCTATCCCCTGCATGGCTTTATTTCAGTACCAACTAGCCCCTCAACTGAACTATGTTGATTGTTTCCAAGTGAAGAAAAGTACTAAAATAAGAACTGCCAGATATCTAATGTAATGCATTATGTTCAAGTCTCGTAACACTCTGCCACCTGTTATACAATACCATAGTTTATAATGAGTTCTGACATGACACTTATGCACTGTACACTTTAACACACTTCGGTCAGACCCCGCTGCTCAAACAACAGCGTCTTGGCAGACTCACACGCTTCAACTTCAGGCTTGGCCCTGCAATGCTTGAAAGGTCTTGAAGTGGTACATTTCAAATTTTCGTTGACCAGTCGACCTGTGTGGGGTGTGTTGTGATGTTCAGGATGACTGACAGATTCATTGAGAATACAGAGATATGTGATATAAGGAACAAGCAACCGTTTAATTAGAAAGAGGGCAATGGCAAGAGACACACAGTTAACTAAGAGGAAACAAAAATATGTGCAATGAAAGAAAGAATGGCACCAGAAACCACACTGAATAACTACAGATACAAAATACAGACAACGGGGTAGGTTAATAAAATAGAGGATTGACTTGAAAATAAATGCAGAGAAAGAAACACTGTGCTTATACTGCAGAGCTTCTCGTGCAACTCAAATGCAAAGTTGGCTAAATAAAATAGCAACAAAAAATAAAACACTTAAAAGACAGTGAAGCTGGTCGATTCTCAAGTTTTTAGAAGGTTTTTGCTAGGTTTTTGCAGATGTGACAGGTGTGCCCAAATTCCGTGCTCAGAAACTCTTGACGAAACCAGTTATCCGCTGAATCAGTACTCTGCTGGACCCTGCCATAGAAGCTCTCATCCACATGCAGGCCGGGCACGTACTCGCAAGGGTTTCTGTATGTATTCCCTTTGCCAAGCAGCACACCTTGGCTCTTCCGCTTAATGGCGAAACTTGGTAGCAGCCTCTTCGGCTTGATGTCTGAACATATTCCCACTTCGCGGCACGTTGTCATTCTTTATATGTGGCTTCTTCTTCCGAAGTTGATTTATTTACGTCTACCCATGGCGAAAGCAAAGATTCAGCACATGATGACGACATGGCTCCTGCTGGTACAATGTGGTGACAAGTCAGTGCGCAGGAACGGTCATGCTTAGTATCAAGGCAGGTGCGCACAGCTTCGTGAAGGTTGTGGGCGATGTGCAGATGGCCTGGTTGCCATGGCTATGCTAGGCGACATCATAGCGAGGCAATGTTTTTGATCGACAAGCACTGTTTTGTGGATAGCTCGAACAGCTCTGCTGTTAAAATTTCAATAAAAGGTTCCTCACAGACCATGCCAGCTTAAAAGAGTGTGAATACGAGCCAGTTGGTACGTATCTATAGTTAAAAATAGCGCGAAGTAGACGCGGACAAGAATTGACACAGGACCGCGCTGCCTGTGTGAATTCTTGTCCGTGTCTACTTCGCGCTGTTTTTAACCATGCCAGCTTACAGTACTCGTAGACGAATCGACGTGGTGCCCGCCGCTCGACTCTCTTGCCAGCTTCTGTAGACGAGGATTCCCGACGGGACAGTCAACTCTATTCGTTGCACAGGACACTCCACACTCGCTGCCTACTTGTGACACCGATGACCACACTCTTCACTGGTTCAAAGACAACTGCCAAAGCAGCCAAAAATTCTTCCCTGGCTTGTGCATCTCTACCGTAGGTGCACTCCCCCAACACATTCCATTTGTTGCAGCTGTGAGAAAGTCCCGGAGGTGCCGATTACCCAAAGCCAGCCATGGGAAGTTTCTTTTCCAACAAGTCGCCCTTCCCTCGACGAAGGGTCCATCGCGGTGAAGCAGTGGTTATGGTGCTCGGCTGTTGACCCGAAGGTCGCGGGTTCGATCTCGACTGCAGCGGTCGCATTTTGATGGAGGCTAAATGGTAGAGGACAGTGCTGTGTGATGTCATTGCATGTTAAAGAATACCAGATGGTTGAAATTTCCGCAGCCCTCCTCTACGACGCCTCTCCTAATCATATCATGGTTTTGGGATGTAAAACCTCAGATATTATTATCCCTCGATGAAGGGGCGCACGCGCGAGCATCAGACGTTTATGGTGCAACGTTAAATGTTGCTCTAAGTTCGCTGGCTTGCTTGCCTACTCTGCCTCTTGTTTTCCAGCTCTCCGCATGGCGTCTTGCATGCTGGAGTGCTTTTAGGCGGATTCGTTTTGCTTGTTGTGTAGTGCTTGCCTGGCCAGAGCAACCCTTTGTCGGAGATCCACGAATGACTAAGCCACTACTTGAACTCTCACACCCACTTCTCAGAATGTTGTATGCTTGAAGCATCAGCTCATGTGCCTCCTTTCTCTTTCTTTCATCTTTGCAGTAGATGACAACACTTGTAATTTTGTGGGCTGTGTCTGTGATCGTTCTCCTGGATAACTTGCTAGTTTCCCGGATTTTCTTTGGCAGTTCAGCAACACATTCCTCTTCTGAGGGCACCTGCAAAATGTTGTCATCTGTGCCTTCGGTAGAGTGCCGGTAAAATGCACCCACTTTCTGGTGTGCTGAGAATGTTGCTGTGCAAACTTAGCATTGGGCCTTCAATGTATTCTCTTGGGAGCTGTTCAAATGACCATTCTTTGAAAAACCGAAAAATTGCACAGAAGTGCTTGCATGGCAATTTATGTCGAAGAAAATCCTGGCAGGTACACTGTGGTGTATGGAAGTTTACCGTGTGTAGCAAGCCTGGATTGCTCGACTTCACAGAAAAAACGCCAGGTTCAGTAAATACAGCAACATCTTCAGGCTCATAGTCTAAGGCTGTGTTGATACGAGCCATGATATGCCTTATTACTTTTGGAGGTCTGTTATGCAGGTACTTTGGCACATATTCATGGTACTTGCGGTACATTGCCGATCTTTCTACATTCTGCTGAATAAAGACGCTTTGTCTCTCTGGAAGAAACTTTTTCACCACTACTGTAATAAGGCTCGAAAGGCTCCTTCTCCCGTGACTCCACCTCAGGTAATGCTCCTTGAGGATGCGGTTCTGTGTCTCTGTTCCGTTGTTTGTTGTAACGACGACACTAAACTTCATTCTGTGGTATTGAACCCACATCTTGGCTGCTGGCATCCACTGCGTTTCAAAGTAGCTAGCTACTTTGTCGTTCCTCCAAAAAACTGAGTTCTTCAGACATTTGTAGGCCTCGTCAAATTCCTCCCTGCTGCTTGAATTGGCTATTTTGCGAAAGAGACCAAGCAGGGCATCTTTTTGGTCTGGAGGGACATCATTTTCCTTCTTTTTCACCCACCTCTCCCAAGCCTGTTCACGGTGAAAGTTGCACAGCATGACTTCACTCTGTGGGAAGACTTCAGAAATCGCACTTATTTCAGCCTGGCAAAAGTCCACCATGAAATACTTAGGCAAGTACTCAGGATCCCAGCTTTTAAACACACTGAGTGCCTCACTGATGCACGCACTTGTTTCGTACTGCACCACAAAAACACCTGCCACCATGTAATTCGTGGGTGTTTTTACAACAAGGAAAAACAGTGGCAAGCTGTAATCTGTTGTCTTGTTTGTGGCATCAAGGCATGTCACATTGTTGCCATACTGCTTTAGTAGTTCTGCCATGAAGCGAGACTGATAGCAGAACAGCAAGGTCCTGTCGCATTGTTTTGCCAAGGTCTCCTCTACATTAATCTGGTCATCGTCGGCCTCGGGGATTGTCGTTTTTGCTTCACTTGTGTAGCAATATGGCCGGAAGAGCACCTTTGATGTTGGTTCTTCTCTCTCCAGTGCAGATACCAGCATTGCAACATTCTCCTGATCCAGATTGCTACAGCGCCCTTGCCTCAAAGATTCCTGAATATGGTTGCGGATGTCTTTGGATGTCGGGTAAAATGCTCTGCAATCTAGATCAGGTTTTTCCTTGCCATTGAAGAGCACGTCCTGTACATAGTAGCGAAGGCATGTCTTCACTTCATGCACAGACGTAATGCCTTCCTGAACGAGGTCATTAATTCTTTCAATAATACTGTGGTCCACCGTCTGTCCATACTTCATGAAGTTGCCAAAGTCATGTTCTGTGTGGCATGACATCTTTGTTATTGTGACGTAAAGTCGCATTTCTGACCTTGGTGGATTGTCTCCATTAAGTTGTTGTGACAAGTTAGTCAATGCAGCAGACTTCAGCATGGTGATCCGGTTCTTCGTACATCCTTGCACTGCAATCTAAGGGCGATCAAGAGAACAAGTTACGCAAACATGTTAAGAATTTTTTCAAAGGCACTTTTCTTGGCAAATATGTAGCACTACCATAAGATATGCAGACTTTACAGTAATGTCACCGCTGTTAACATAGTGAAATACAGCTAGCATTGTGAAGTGTTATTGCTGCACCTAATTCACTAGTGATCACAAGCATGCCGAAAAAATTGGGGGACCTTTAAGCTTCGCCTTTAAGAGTTGAACGCAACAGCGAAATCTGGCCCCTAGTGCGCACTTCAACCACTAAGTGCATACTTATTAATGTGTGTTGTTACACACACACGCACATAGACGCGCGCGCGATGTATCTATAGTAATGGTACAAGTTTTCGATCTAAAGCACTTCCCTGTGCTAGTCAAGACATATTTCTCACAATGCCTCGCAGATGGCAGCACATTATCTAATTTTTACTGTTTGCTTGATCAATGCCTCCTCTAGAAAGGAGGCGTTGGCTTGATATGTTTTCCGCTAGATGGACATAGTTGTCCATTTTTGGAGCTCTTTGGAAGTTCGTCTGTGTTTTTAGCGGCGATGGCTGCACTATCCCGGCTTTTTTCGAAGCATGGCGTCGCGCAAAAAACGTAGTTTGATGGCCTCGCCAATGCGCCTACAAATTGCCGAATGGGCTCATTTTCGTCGCGACACCTGCCAAACAAAATGCGTTAAGGAGACTCCTTCCACTACATGACATTTATGTAGTGTTTTTTTCCAAAGCAGTTGCAAGTAACATCGTGGCTTTGTGGTAGGACGCCTGCTTGCCACGCAAATGGCCCCGGGTTCGATCTTCAATGGGACCGAAGATTTTTATTGTTTATTTTATTTGCACCTTTCTCGATTTTTCGCTCACAGGCGACGCTGTTACCGACGTCGGCGATGGGATTTATGCGAAACGAGCTCTCTAACGCTATCGCGTTAATATAGTCGCTAGGACATTGTGCACAAGCCTGAATGATCTCCACGAGGTAGATATATGTCGGCCGTAACCCACCATGAATAGGTCTTGTGTTGGCAAAGAGTGCTATATATGAGAGCTGAGAATATAACAAAACATGAGGGCAGTGCTTTTGTGCTATTCCGAGTCCTGCTTTTGCACCATTTACCGCAAGATGCAATACGAAGGTGTGACAAGTATGGTGAAACACTTGAAACAGAGGCTTATTATACTACATCTTGGGTTAGAATATTTATGAAGCTCTTTAGTTGAACAGCATGCACATTGAATGCATTGAACAGAAAACTAGATAATGTAGATCGAATGGCCGCCATTTAATGGATATTCATACCTCAAAGTCTGGGAACACCTCAACCTTCTTAATGTGCATAGTTGCTGTGCATCCCTTCTTCTTTGTGCTTTGGAGTTTCACTCTTTTTTTCTTGAACGTCTCTGCTGTCCAGTCCACATCAGGTTGGCCTCCATTGTCTGCCATCTGAGTGGAAGCCATGCAATGAGCATTAAAAAAATGCAAAAGCTATTCATTGTAGCGTTTTATTAGATGGCAGTAGGGAGCAACTTGTTTTTTATGCTTGAGGGTAAACATGATATAATGCAGTATAAAATGTTCCACTGTTCAATTAACTGAAGAAATTGTTTGCCAGCTTTTTTGCATACATTGGCTTTCTTGAAATACCAAACTAGTTTTTACTAGTTTCTCATAATCTGAACATGTGCAGGGGTGCAATAGCCAAAATAGAATTTGAAGCAGTTTTTGTAGCAGCAAAATGTTGCTTTTGGAGCACGAAAATCAAGATTCGGATTCAGAAGAGCTTGTGTAGGGGCTAGTTGCAACATAGTGGAAGATAAAGGCAGTGCCGCAAAGTTAGAGTGCCGACAGGAATGAGACACAAAAAGTGTATCTCTAACAATTGATTTAATGAAACAAAAACACCAAAAAGGGGAGGGCAAAGACTTGAAATTCAAAAGAGGGCGCTGTGGGCAAACTGCGAATAAGCAAACATGAATGCTAAGAGTAAAAAAAAAAATTGCATTTATCTCTTGGAAATTAACATTTAAAAAATACCTTATCAAAATCAAGGTGAAACATGCGCAGCATTTAAAATTATCTTTGTTTTCCTAGAAATGCCACTTGCCTGTCTGTAAGTGCTGTGGACGGAAAGCTCATGCATGCGGTTAGCTTCTCCAGCAGCATACAAGATGTTTCTACAATTGTTCTTTTAATTTTGTCCTTGCTGTATACCAAAATAGTTGTCTCTGAAATTCGGGTTACACTTACAGGCAGAGCAGTGCTGAGCAAGATTTCCGTCGATTTAAATTCTACTGCATAAATTCTTGTGTTCCTGAAGCCTTTTGTTGAGGCACCTGCTCTTCTGTCCAATGTAGGGTGCCCGGCAGGACAGAGGGATTCTACAAACTTCTAACTTGCACTAAAAAAATTTCTTGACATGTTTGATGTTACATGTTGCACCTCTAGTGCCCTTCATTACTGCTCTGCATGTTACCTTTTCAATACACAACACTACCAATTTTTGGGGTGCTGGGAATATCACCTGCACATCGTACCAGGAAGACACTTTTTTTAATATATGTGCTATTGTGTGCATGTACGGTAACACAATAAAAGTGCCCACATGAAAGCACGCAACCCTTGGCAGCTGCAACAGGAGCCAGCTGTTCTGGCCGTCTTGGCGGCAAGGCACGTTGATGCAGACAGCACTACTGCATTGCCTTTGAGCAGTCTTGACCTGGTGTTTTGTCATTGAGTCTGCAGACAAGCCACCTGTCTAGGTGTGGATACAGGGCTTGACAAGCACCAAATGCCAGTGATATCAACAAGGGGTGGTGTCGCCAGTGCACGGACATGCTATAATGACATTTACGCCACATGAACTGCCTCCTGTTCACAGAGCACATACATAGTGTGTGCTTTGCTGGGGGATGTAGGGATGCTCTCGTTCCCTGATAGCGTTTACATGCCTTGTCAGCCAGCTCCCCCACAGTGGTGCTACCTGATAGTGAGGACACGTAGGGCCCAAAGGAATGAATGCCTCTTTTTTGTTCTTTGGAGCGCATTGCATGTCATAAGGAGCTCCACAGGCTCCTTTCCATTGACCCGAATACACCTCTATTTGTGATACATGACCCCAAACTGCATATGCTTGGCTTTCTTGCAGGGTTAAACTTTACTCGCTGCTTAACTGGGCATGGTGAGTCAAACATTGTCGATTCTACAGCGTGTTACACTGACATGCTATTATTTGTATAACTCCGCTAGCGGGCTTGCTGTGTAAAAGGTGCAAATAAATGCCTATTTCTTGGTTTGCACTGTGATGTACTGTGTCCTTTGTTCCTTAAGTGTGTGGAGATAGGTTTGCACGACGCTTAACCTACGAGGCGACCGGGCAGGGACGCGACGTTCTCCACTGCCGCAGCGAACAAAGACGCTGCAGCTGGGTTCGTCGACTCTCCAACACGGTGCAGAAAAGGCACTCGAGGCAGGTTGTCAACAAACACGGGTTTATTAACCCAAGATGCAGCACAGTGCGACAATCATGGGTTTGCGGGCCGTCAGGGTAACTCCCAAGACCGATCATGTACGCTTGCCAGTGGCGCTACGACTATTACACAAAGGGGCAGCAGTCGAGTGCACGAACGAGAAGCCGCCTGCCAGAGCAGCGCGTCAACCTCTCGTGCGGGCCTGAGAGCATCTGACGCGGGCAAGCCCGCGCCAGACAGAAGCGAGCTCAGGGGGAAGGGGGTTGTCACTGGCGGCCAATGAGGACAGGCATTGCACAGTGACGTAAGCTAGCGCGGTGGCTTGTCCAGACATGCCCGGACGTGTGCCGCGCGCCGGGAAGCCGACACATGGCTCGCACCAGACAAAGAGGCCTGGCGCCACCACCGTGGTCGCCATACTGCCGATTAGCAGCGGTTCCCGGCGCTCGAGCCGCGCGGGGCCAACACACACGCTAGCTGGGGAACGAGGCGCCAAAGGGGACGGCGCGCTCGATTCCCACATTCCCCCCTCCTAAAGACCGAGGCCAGCCTGTGAAAGAGGCTGTCCGAGGCCAAGTGGCAAGGTCAGCTCAGCCGCAAGGGGACTGGCAAACGGGGCAAAGTCCAAAAGGGTGATGTCGTCTTCCCGAAGATACGAGTCCATAGGTCGGCCATGGTCACACTTAACGTCCCACCAAAAGTTCCACCACCAGGGAGAGCCCACTGCCGGGAGAAGGTCCACAGCCCAGGAGTAACGGGGAAGACTGCACAACAAGGGCGGGCAGCTAGCCTGCTTGAAGTTCGCCGGTCTGGAGAGGTTGGCAGCCGGGAACGTACGAGGCGTGGCTGCAAGTTGCGTGTGGCAGCCAACTGCTGAAAGTCGCTGGGATGGGGGCCTCACAGGAACGGCAGGCCGGAACAGCAGACAGCCAGGAACGGAAGCCGGAGCGACCACGCTCGGGCCTGGGCCAAAGCTTGAGTGGGCGAACCAGCCGCCGAGGCGACTTTAGAGGCTGTCAGGTGGATTAGGCAGGGTGGAGGTGGCTGCAGGGCCGAAGGCAGGAACGAGACCACAGCAGGGAGGACCAGGGGACAGCTGGTCAGGAACAGGCTGGTGGCAAGTGCCAAAGATCCCACACATTCAATAGTGATAAAATGATGTACATAAAAATATCTTTCAGCGAAATCACTGTGGTCGAAAGAAACTTTTAATGCTGGCTGAAATCACTTTTATAAGCATTCAACAGTAGTCTCATTTGTACACAACAATCTTAATTCATTTACTTACAGAGTCCTCTGATTGACCTTTGTGTGAGTGCTTGTCTTTTCCATACAGGCACCCTTTGTCAGTCAATGATAGTACTCTGAAGGGCAGCTGCAAGTTCAGAGGCACAGCTCCCCGGTTGATGGAGAACATAAGCTTCACTGCAGAAACATTGAACACAATTTTTTTTATTGCTTTACAAATTTTACTGTGTAGCATTCATTATAATATAATGCAAGGTGTTGTTAACATGCTTGATCAGCACAGACATAGTGCTTTGAATGCAGTCTGCTTCTATTTTAGCTCTGGCAATAAAGACGAATGCCCTACGAACTCGTAGGTTGTACCACCAAGGAACGTCATTAACTGTTGAGTGCACTGTGTACAAGAGCACTAATAGTGGAACATTCAGACAGACTAATATCACAAAAATGCCATTTCTCAGTGAACAGTGAATTTAGCTCATTACTACATAGTACTGGGAACACTGCAGTAATTGCTACAGCTATGCTACAAGTAGAGAAACTGCTCCAAAACGTGGCCTTCAAGATTATGTATTACAGCGAAAATTGGCTTCATCCAACCCTAAAGTTGGGCCCTGCAACGCATTTCGGGCATAGTCAGAAAACGCTGCCAACTGGTAGTCGGTGCTCCCGAGAACATGTAAACCAAGCATTATAGTGCAGCACACGGCATGGAATTTACAATTCATTCTCAAAGTCGGCTAGAAACCGCTCGTTCTTCTCTCGACAAATGATGCCACAAGCCCATATGACCATACAATAAACCCAAGTCCACAGCTACTGGCTGGTTTGAGCATCGAGCAGTCACAGAAGCTGCCACAGGCAACGCGATATGCCCGTGCGCTTGCTCACTATCATACTGAAGGTAAGAAATGCTCCGCATTTAAAAGAAAGAAAAAACGGGACAAGATCGAGGTTCGAACGAAGGTCTTCCCAGTTCCGAACACGACACGTTAGCATGACGATAGATAGCCCGCTGCGCCACTAAAGCTGATCGGTTCGGTGGGTCTAACAGACTGCATTTGTGTTGTTGTCACGCTGGAGGCTGGACGTAACTTTAAGACTCGTTATTCTTACGTCCAGACGTAACTGGAACGGCTCCTATCGTTACGTCTAGAAGTAGCTCTTGCGTAAGGTGTAGTTACGTCCAGCCGTAACGATAATCAGCTGCTAAGGTTACGTCCACCGTCTGCTTCACAATGCACACTTGAGTTTAATAATTATCTAAGGCGATTTCCTTAAAAAAAATATTACGGCGCCCGGGAAGAACTAAAGAAAAAAAACGAAAAGAAAAAAAAGTGTAGCACAGCAGCGAGGTTCGAACCAACGTCCTCGCAGTTTCGAGCACGACGCATTA